>WOUH02000017.1:700115-721262 GCA_009936405.2 Stevia rebaudiana
AGGGGATGGTATTGCAGCGGGTTGTACAACTAAGACGGTGACGACCGTAGGAGAGAGGGATCAGCTCGTCCCTAAACTGAAACGGTGCTAGTATGAGTTACATTAGAATGACTAATTGATTGTTATAAGTCTTTTACATATGGATTGAATGTGAATGGGTTGGTTAAATATTATATGGATAAATATAATATATGTGATGGATTAGTTAAATATTATATTGTTAAATATAATATAAGTGACGGGTTGGTTAAATATTATATTGTTGAATATAATATATGTGATATTGGTGAACATCTCGAAAGAGGTGAGTTGATTGAAAACTTAGAACTCACCAGCGTAAGCTGACGTTTTGTAAGTATGCATGTCAGATGCAGGTACTTCAGGAAGCAAGTGACGGATGGGTTAGTTTGAAGGCATCAAGAGACATAGTTAGGATGCTGGCTTAGTTAATAGTTATGATGTAACTCTGAATCATATGATATTGTAATATAGCACTTGGGTTTAATATAAACGTTTGAGTTTTATTTCCGCTGCTGTGTTATTTCTATTAAACTTTTGTACTTTGAGTAAATCCGATGACGTGGCGTGCCCATGGAGTTTGGGGCGTCACAATGTCTTTCTTCAATGCTTGCATTTGTTTCATTGTATTGTGATTTGTGATATGAAATTGAATGCTATTGTGTATTTGTGCTATCGGAATTGAATCTATTTTGTATTTTTGTTTGGTTGAAACCCCTAATGTTAATTTTATTAATCTTGATTTTGAAATTGAATTATTATGAGTATTCGTACATTTTTCCAACTATCAAACAATGAGTCATCATCTTCAGGTAGTAAACCTTCAAAGATAGAGTTTGATGATCTTCCATGGGATCCTTTCAAAATGAAACCAATTTCGTCTTATCACCCTAGTCTAAATGATGAAATTAGAAGAGCCTATTTGCCTAAAGGTCCATGATAAATGATAATTTTTCAAAAACAAATTATAGTGGTAAACTTGAAAAAGTTAATCCAAATTGGTACAAGCAAAAAAATGGAAATTGGCAAGAATATAGTGAGGCAACGGATAGAGTGTATTGATTTGTGCGCGGTGTGAGGGTAAACAAATCGACTGATCATGCTCTTATGGGCTGC
Source organism: Stevia rebaudiana (assembly GCA_009936405.2). NCBI lineage: Eukaryota > Viridiplantae > Streptophyta > Magnoliopsida > Asterales > Asteraceae > Stevia > Stevia rebaudiana. The sequence goes on from WOUH02000017.1 coordinate 701,250, forward strand.
CATATTGCGAAATATATTTGGCTGAAGATAGTAGGATGATGCAAATGTCCTTCTTTTGGAGCTATATCAGTTCGCGAGCTCTTAGATGAGATTGATTTGTGGCCCGACGGTATAGGTTATAATAAAATGATTCTGCCAGTTTTCTTATCGACCATTTGGGTATGTTTGGAATCTCCAGCGAGAAATTCTATAACCTTTAATAAGGTTTTGAAATCTCCAGTGGGTATGCTTGGAGATATAATATCGATTTCTTTCTTATGGGCAAAACATAGGGGAAGAAACAAAAGTCTTAGGTGGTCAATTTGGTGTAATTTTTCTTTTTAATATTTGTATATCTCTTTTCTAGCCGATTGCTAGTTTTTTTTTTAATAAAATTTGGTTGTTAAAAAAAAATCTAGTACTTACCATAAGCTATTTATTGGGTATGTCTTTAGTTTTGTTAAAAATACTCAACCAAGTTTTCAGATACATTTTTACTATATTCATTTTTATATAACTTCATTCTCATTTAAGAAATGATATCTATGCTTACAAGCATACTTAACTAAGAATTTGAGTTTGATTGGCACATACGATTACACTAGCAGATATGTCATGGATATGTGCAAATGGGTTCCAAGTAAATGCAGAATTTTCATGTGGAGAGCAGAGATGAATCAACTCCCCACGATGGAGGCTCTTGGGAAGAGAGGCATAATGATCGGAGATAGTAACTGTCCACTTTGTAATGAAGTGGAGGAAACGGCGGTTCACCTATTTACAGCTTGTTGGTTCGCGACGGTAATCTTGGTGCCAAATTCCGAGTATCTACGCCTTTTTTATAAGGGATCTTCTTGAGATACACACGCATTGTAGGAAAAGCTCTATCGAGAAGGACGCTATTTATGGAGTTCTAATCATCTCTTGTTGGTGTATTTGGAAAGCCAGGAACAATCTTAAATTCTCCGGTAAACATGGTAAGATGGAAGACGTGTTTAGCGAAATCAGGTCATTGGGATTCTTATGGTATAAAAATAGATCTAGAAATAAGTCAGTTCAATGATCCAATTGGTGTAAATTTGTAAATTTGTAACTGGTTGTTGGTTTTCCCGGCCTGGTTTTCAGGTTCCGGTTCGTTTATGATATTGATCTTTAAAAAAAAAAAACTAAGAATTTGAGAAATTTGTATAGAAAGTCAAATATGAGGAAAGAAAAATGCCAAAAATAGATGAATTATATATTTCAGGTTAAATTTTAGATATACTTATATTAGAATCCATCTACTTTTAGGAATATTACTAATAAAATCAACTTCAGATACCTTATTTTGACTACTCCTTTTGCCTTTTAAACAAAACTACCACCGACTTAGTAAAATATTTAATGAAATACCCTGTAACGGTTCTTTCTAAAACTTTTGGTGGTTGGTGAATACTGAAACAATGATGTTTATTTAAATTTCAAATTACAATAATCAAAATTTAGGTAAGTTCTACGCTAAAACTAACAGAATAAGACCACGTGTAATAGGGTTTGACTATCAACTCATTATCCTATGTGGTGTTTGGTCACACTATCATCAAGCCCCTTCTACCATTACACATATGGGGTTGACCATTAAGTGATGAAAACAAGTGATCTTGGTTACTTGATAATGAAGATTAATACAACTTATTTTATTTACTATTTTAATATCAACCCATACAAATAATCTAGATAATTATTATTTTTTCTATCACTCACTTGGTGGTCAAGCCCATTACACACTATTTTTAATTATACCATCTTAGTTACGTGACGTTTACATGACAACATAGTCAAACCTTTTCTAATTAAAACCATTTTCAAGTTACCATTATGTGCATAGGCTAAGGGTATCAACTATATATTACCTTACTTAAAAATATAATAACTAGAGTGATTATATCTTTCTTTTCGACAAATAGTTTGTATATTTAATAATCAATATCAGTACCACGTGTAATTACAATTCAATAGTATATGGTTGGAAAAGCACGCCCCATAACAAAGTGATATTTTTATATTCAAAATATATAATTTTAACTAATTAAATTAAAAATAAGATATCATTACATAGTATTTCTCATATAACAGTTTGTTAAAAAGTAATGTTAAAAAAATAATTATTAAACATAAGTATAAAAAATGATATTATTTGCTTTATTATAATTTTACTTAAAGTATTTATTAATATGCTTAATTTAAATCGTATTTAAATAGTAATTTCCATCGATTGATATTTTATATTCAATTCGTGTAACACACGAGAATAGTAAGCTAGTATGTATATATATCTACCTCCAATAAAACATTCTAAAAAATGATGCATGACAATTTCTCAAATTTTTAAAATTTTATGATTTATTTAATTTAATCATTATCAACTCATATTTGAATAATATTGATATTAAAAGAGATTTAGATTTAAAAATCATTTAAATATATTATTATCTAAATATTTATCGTATACATATAAAATAGTAAACTACATTTTTCATCCCTAAGGTTTGTAATGATTAACAGTTTCAGTCTACTCTTAACAAAATCTTCCCTAACGTTAGTGACAAAAACTGTTAAGTCTTAAAAACATCAGAGGCGATGACCACAACTTTGTATGTTAAAATTTAATTTTCTTCTATTTGCATAATTACTAACTAAATTTAAGGAATTTTATATTTAAAATGTTTTTATTGAATAATCTAAAAACTCAAACCATAATTAGAGACATAGAAGTGTTAAACATCAATTTATTTTGGGTCTTTGCAACATAATAACTTAATATATATAAATTCAATGTTTCAATGAAAAAAAGTTGGTTGTTGATTACGTAAATTAATATAATACACGAGTTTTAAAATTCGTATTTACCTCTAATAAACCATTCTAAAAAATGCCATGTGACATTTTTTTGTTATTCATAAACAATTTAGTTTAAAATTTTTTGAGTTTTTCTAAAATTTTCATATTATCTAATATTATAAAATATATTTAAATTTATTATTAGAGTCTTATTATTATCTATGTAATTATTTTCTTATATATTTAAAAAAGTAAACTGTTTTTTTTATCCATGACGTTTTTAATACTTAACAGTTTTAGTCCACCGTTAACATAAAACATCTCATAACGTTTCAAGTATTAACAATTTTCGCCCATAACGTTTCAAGTCTTAAACATTTCAAAAATTAACATTTTTCATCCCTACGGTTAAAGTTTTAACAGCTTTCGTCTCTGATACACATGTTATCCACTAACCCGTATAATTCACAATCTGTAACATATTTTTTATCCAATAACATACGTGAAATTCAGTTTTTTTGAAGTTACATATTTTTAATAGACTAAACTGTATAGTACAAGTGTTATAACATAATTTATATTCACTAACCACATGATATAAGCTAGTTCTCTTATAACTCTTTAAATATAATGTGTACTTTCTGAATATATTGTTCTGACGTCCCTATTTTATTTAGGTTTTGATTTGATTTTTTTTTTTTAATTAATCCATCACGCTAGATAGGAGGAAACACAATAAAATGATAGACTTATCCTAATCCTCCTTCGTATTAGAATCCATATCTTCTAATTTCAGGCCCAATCCGTTACTTCCAAGACCCGCTGAGGTACAAAAGCTTTGGGTAAATTGAATCTAAAAAGAGTCATTTGTGATGTGTATGAATGATATTAAAGTGCGCTCTGTTTGTTTAGAAAGTAAAATAAGATAAAGATATAAACATTAAATCAGGGGTCTAAAATATTATTTTAATAGTTTAATCACAATATGATTCTGTTTTAAATTTTATCGAAACAATGCCAAACACACTAGTCCTAGTCAGCGAATAAATAACATGTGGCGGGATTCTAGCATGCAGTCGTTACCTGTTCTTGCGGCGTTCCAAAAGCTATTTATCTCTAAATCTCTCCTCCGTTCTTCCGTCACGAGTCACGAGAAAGCACACAACACCTCAAACTCACCGTCGCCGTTGACGTCGCCGTCGTCATCATCATTGAAAAGCTTTCCGGTAATCTAACTCATTAACACGTGTCGGAAAATCACAGAATCCGATCGGTTGATTTTGCCGTGATCAACACACAATCGATTAACAGAAACTCAATTCCTGTGAACTTTTCTGTTCTTCTACGTAAAATCGCGTTATCAATACTCATTGTTTATTAACTTTTTGGAGGTTTATGCGACCTGAACAGGTTTATTTTGAATCAATTCTAAAATTTGGTGTAGGATCCGAATTTCAGGGCATAACGAGAGCTGAATCTGCGTTGTGTTTGATACTGAATTGAGTTGTGTTATAGAAGTATTTGTTGATAAGCGATTGATTCAGATGGTGGAGAAGAGAAAGTATCCAGTCGGTGCAGAGCAGTATGAGCTGTATGAGGAGGTAGGGCAAGGTGTCAGCGCCTCAGTTTATCGAGCCATGTGTATCCCGAACAACGAAATTGTTGGGATTAAAATTGTCGATTTCGAGCGTGCCAATACCGATTTGGTAATTTCATTCGTTCCTTATTGTTCTGTTTGCACGATACACTCTACTTTGATTTCTGGATTGACTTGATTGTTCATGTTGATTTTGTTAGTATGTTTATCCAATTGATTTGGAATCGTAGTTATGACTGATTGAACTCTCGGTTGTAAAATTTACTTATGTTACTGAATTGAAATGCGTAGTAATACCTACAGTAAGACCTAGATGATTGGGAATTATAGATTAGGCTTTTTAGAATTTTCATGACATTTAGCATAGATTACGATCATTGATTAGTATTAAGGAAAATTCAAGCAAAAGGTCTGCTATTGGTTTAAATTTTGACACTTACTCTTGTATGCTCATGATTTGATAAGATAAAATAAAAAAGACAGAACAAAGAACCCCTGATTATTAGAACATGTTCTACATGAATCCTGACACATTATATTCTAGATTAACTTGCAGTTACTGATATTGGACAATTAACTGGACTGGATGTATTATTGTTTCCACCTCAAATTTATAGCAAATTGATATAATATTGTAGGCACCTAATTCATATTTGATTGATAATTTATGTTTGTCTCATTGCATATCTTGTTTGTTCATCAGAACAATATATCGCGTGAAGCTCAGACAATGATTCTTGTGGATCATCCAAATGTTCTTAAATCACACTGCTCGTTTGTAAATGACCATACTCTATGGGTTGTCATGCCTTTTATGCCTGGTGGTTCATGTCTTCATATATTAAAGTCTGCACATCCTGATGGTTTTGAGGAAGTTATTATTGCAACTATACTGCGTGAGGTATTAAAGGCACTTGAGTATCTTCATGATCATGGTCTCATTCATCGAGATGTCAAAGTGAGTTCTTTTTAGCTCTCATATACTCTGAAACAATTTCACTTTGTTGTTACTTTTTAATGTTTAGTTTGTAAGTGGAATATGCATGTATGATGTATGTATGAATGATAGATCTACATGGACCTTGTTACTGATTCCAAATTCCAAAATATAGACTGTATGTACTATGTAGTGATAACATGTTAACTCATGTGGTTAGAGCTACATGCTGCATATAAATGCATGAAGAGAGTAAACTCCAATCAATTTGTTAAAAACATATATTTCATACTTAACTAATATTATTCTGGATATTATGTCTAGTACCCTGTTCATGCTTAAGGTCAGTTTCTTCAGCCATGATCATGGTCAAGAACTTCAAGTGTTATTGTTTTTTCGATACATAACTTTGTTATGAGATATCACTTCTACCATTTAGAGATGTTTTATCGAGTTTTTTATGTGCATTTTTTTTAATTTTTTCTTTTTTACTAGGCTGGAAACATTCTCATTAGTGAGCGTGGGGCCATTAAGCTGGGAGATCTTGGTGTTTCTGCTTGCCTATTTGATTCAGGTGATAGACAACGCATGAGAAATACATTTGTTGGGACACCATGCTGGTAATACTCACATAACTTTTACATAAAAGAACATAAACTTATATTATCTTTATTTCAAATTTGGAATGATGGAAGTGTATATACTATTGTCACAAGAGAGTAGTGACTTATCTGAACTTATACTTACTGTGATTTCACCTTTATCCAGGATGGCTCCAGAGGTTATGGAACAGTTGAATGGTTATGACTTTAAGTCAGTAAATTTCTTATTTCATTAATTTATTCTTTTGTCAACAAGGGCAAAATTGTAAAAACTTATAATATTACCTGATAATTTCTGCAGGGCTGATATCTGGTCCTTTGGAATAACAGCTTTGGAGCTTGCTCATGGACATGCTCCCTTTTCGAAATATCCCCCAATGAAGGTGCATACATTTTGCATTTATATGCACTTTTTATTTAATTTAAAGCAATGGATTTATGGGACAAGATTAAGTAAAACACAGTTTTCCTGCCTAATCACTTATAAAAACACCCATTTTTTGTACTGAAATTTTGTTTTTTGTAGAGTATTTTGTACTTGATCTTTTATGTTTTTAGAAAAAATTGTGTTTATAGTGGATCCTTTCCCATGGATTTATATCTATATCTAAGTCATTAGTCATCACAACTTAAATAAATTATAGGTTTTACTCATGACTTTACAAAATGCGCCCCCTGGTCTTGACTATGAGAGAGACAAGAAATTTTCTAAGGTAATATGATTTATTTGTTTTTATTTTTAATACCTGTTTATGATCAATCAGATTGTCTCATATTTCTTTTTGTCTGTTATCTGTTTTAAAGTCTTTTAAGCAGATGATTGCAAGTTGTTTGGTTAAAGATCCTACCAAACGTCCTTCTGCTAAGAAGCTTCTGAAACATTCCTTTTTCAAACAAGCTAAATCTAATGAATTCATAGCACGTAAGCTTTTGGAAGGCCTGCCAGCAATTGGTGATCGCCTTCAGGCATTGAAGGTTCCGGAACTAGTTTTATTATTATAAGTTATTTAAAAGTTTTTATAATCCATATAAGTTATATTGACTCTAATCTGTTGAAATATTAGAAAAAGGAAGAAGATATGCTTGTGCAAAAGAAAATACCGGATGGAAAGAAGGAAGAAATATCACAGGTAAAGTATATAAAAAATGTTTGATCATATTTATGTTCTTTGTTTTTTTTTTTTTTTTAAAAAAATCTGCTGCGAATCTTCTGATTATCAGTCGCATGTATCAATATTTGATGTTTAAATAACAGGTTTTATGCTTCTTGTTAAGGAAACTGATTATTTAAGAGTAAGATAAAAATACATATCGTATTATAACCTATTTTGAGAGACTTTTACTTCTATACAAACCATATTATTTTCTAACAATACCTATTTATCACATAAAAGCAACCATCCAAATACACTCATGAGCCATATATTGCACTGTAGGATAATAGTTGCTAAAACATATACCATATGTGATACATTATTTTCTGTTGAGTTCAAATATCCCTTAATTTGCGTATTCTTCTCTCATATTTCCCAACTTATTTAGTGAATGGACTTACTGATTCTTTTTGTGCTTATTATGTTTTTATATTTGAATTGTTTCATTAAAAAAATTGTTTTTAGCACGAATACAATAGAGGAATTAGCTGCTGGAACTTTGACATTGAAGATATGAAAGCTCAGGCTTCCTTGGTATGTGCCTTGATATTTATTTACTAAAACGGGTCTTTAAGCGGGTTGCTAACATGTCAAAACTGAAATGGGTTTGGTTGTAAACAGATTATTTTTTAGGTACAAACATGTCAGGTTGGGTTGACCCACAAACTCTTTTTGTCCAATTTATAAATTTGTATGTTAACCAATATTATAGTTATAATTACAAAAACATTAATATTTATAATAACGATCAGATTCTTATAATAAAAATCATTTAGGAGGCTGTATACATTCTAAATAGATTTTGTGGTGAGTTTTCACAACCAATCCATTTGACCTGTTTGAGATAAACCATGATAACCATTTGTAATAGACAGGTCAATAAATAGGTCGGATTAGGCACCTCTTTGTTATATGAGTTATCAATTCCACTATCCTTTATTTAACTAAAATAACCATTCTAAATAATTCATATTTTATTATGTAATAAGATCCAGGATGAGGAATCTGCATCTGACAAAGGCTTATTAGGGAACTCATATTCTTCCAATGGGAGTGGTTCCATAGAGAGAGAACTTCCAGCTACAGATGTATTAAGTCGATACCCTTTACGAACAAAAAATTATTATTTTTATTTAATTTTTTTTAAATAATTGTTGAAACTATTGCAGGCGGGATGTGCTTCAATTGTCAACTCTACTGCAATATCCTCTGTGTATGTTATATTAAATTAAGTACACCATTTTCTATATTATTATGCTATAAATCTTCTACATATATGAAGTTCAATTTGTACAATTTTCATATGCTTTATTTTATCTTATCTTATAACACTTATATGTTCAGTGGCAAATGCGATACTGATGGACACCTGAGTTTGCAAAATTCTTCTTTGGATGCTGAAAATTGCAACGAGAATGATTTTGCTGGAAAACAAAATTTGGATATTAGTAGAAAATTGGTTAATGGAATTGGATCTCATTCTCCCCATGGGGAAGCTTCATCAGGATGCATTTCAGTTGATGAGTATGACTTCTTACATATATCATATTCATATCAGTTTTTTATTTATATATTTATTATTTTTTTTTTTTATATGTTCAGATTTTTACAACATTGGGAACTAAAACCAACCTTTGTGTTAATAATGAACAACTATGATAATATAACTTGGAGGGCATGCTGGGTAACTGGTCAAAATAAAAAAGGTCGTGTAAGGTTGACCCAACAAACATTTGACCATTTTTAAAAATAAATAACATGACTGCGGTTATACTGTTTTATTTTACCTAGTTTTTTTAAGGAAAGCAGTTATGGAGGTTATATGCATTAGAAATGCATTTTTATCAACTTTGACCTATTCGGCCCATTTTAAATTTGGGGCATGATGCATTCCAGTATCACTATATCCATAAAATTCATCCTTTTATATATTTGCTATTATCAGTTCTCAAATTATATATGGCTATCAGAAATAAATTTTGATGACAACAGAAACGTAAAATACGTGAAGCAATATATTCACCCAAATTAGCTGTATAAGAACTAATAACCTCCTGTATCTATCTCTCTTTGTATGTATACAAATAGTTATCTTTACACCACACAATATGAAAGAAATCATTTAAAATTTCATTGGTCTATGGCTGTATGCTAGCTTGGTAGAATGTTCACCTTTTAGATCTTTAAGTTTAGAAAATTGCTAAAAAGAAATATCTATTAATCAATATCTTTTACATGTTTTGTCTGAGGATTGACATGTTCCTTTCTAATTGTATGTAAAGAAATATCAGTGGCAAATTGCAAGGGGAAGTATCTAGATCTGACGGATCTAATTCACACCCGATAGCAGATACATTGACATCTGACTCCATCTCTAAAGCTTCTATAACAAGTGAGTTTTCCAGTTTATGATTTCTCTCAACAGCCTCATTATTGTATTTACTTTCTTAATTACTATATTCCTCAAGGTAGCATTTCGACCCATATAATAATTGTAGCTATAGATAATAATGATAATAGTAATACAAATAGTAATTGTTACAATAATAGTAAATAATAATAAAATCCAATTCCTGTTGTTTTGAATTCAAGTGAATCCTCTATTAACAATAATAGTGAAACAGTAACAAGCGATGAACAAGATGAGAATTCAAACTGCCAAGTTATTCAGCGAAAAGGGCGTTTTAGAGTTACTTCTGAGAATACTGACACCGATAAGGTAATTTTTTTTCATCATGTTTGACATAAACATTATTATTATTATTATTATTATTATTATTATTATTATTATTATTATTATTATTTATATTTTCTTTATTGTTTTGCAGGTAGGTTCATCACCTGCATTGCTAAAGAGTCCGAGCATGCGGGTACTTATTTTATTTTATTTTCCACCATCATGTAATGGTGGCAACTTGGACGGGTCAAGCGGGTTGGGTAACATGCCAAAACGGGTCATTTGTGGCATGGGCTGAATCATGCCGGGTTGGGTTGGTTTGATCCCAAATACCATGTTCAACATTCTAGCTGACTAGTTCTTTATGTTATTCATTATTATGTGAATATGAAAACAGATATTGAATTACCCATTAATACTTCAATTTTTAATAGAACTGTTTAGAAGGTTCATAGTTACGCGTTAAAATACATTTTCATTAACTTTATATCCGTTTGAACATTTCTACTCATTTGACTCATTTCATATATGGTATGTAATTTTTTCTCTGTTTGACCCGTTAAAGATAAAATATTGTCAAATCGACCCATTCATGTGTTAATTGGTCAAAATGCCACATCTATGTAACAATATTATATTTAATGGCCCATAGTATATTATTTTATCTGTTTCTTTTAATTAATTTGTGTTACAGGTAACAATGGAACATCCAGCTGGCCCTCAACTGTCTCAAGGGGATGATAATTCTCCAAGGGTATTTTATTATTTATCGTTTAAACCTCCAATTGCTACAATTTATTTTTATGTCAAAATAAAATAAAATGTTTACATTAACCCTTTACAGAATGGCATATCGAGTTGCACGACGCAACTCCCTACTGGTGACTCTACAGGTCGGGATATCTCTATGTTTATAATTACATTTTCTTTCATAAATGATATAATTATTCAGAGGTTCAAATTGAATGAGTTGGGTAATGGTTGGGTAATGGTTCTTATGAATCTTTTTTAAAGCGGATACTTTTGCTGCACAGGTGGAAATGATTACGTCGTTTTGGGCCCTTAACACTTTGTTTAAATTTGTTAATTTATTAAAAAAAATTAGGTATCCCGTATGACTACAATTTATATTGTTCCAAGAATAATCTAATTATTTGAACTAAAAAGTTCAAAGCAGGTCAAATGGATTGGGTGGAAACAATGGAGTTGAACATGTCCGAAATTATAAATTTCATTAAAAGAATTAGTTTGTCAAATAACATTTAAAAAAAAAAAATATTTTATCATTAAGAATTCTAATGATTTTGAATAAAATTGGGTTAGGAGATTTATGCGTCAAAAATACACACCGTGGAAGTTTCCTAATTTTAAAGTAAATGAAGTCATAATTGCTATGTTTATTAGTGATACATGTTTTTCTCCAGCCAACAACAGCATAGATATAGGATCTACAGCAGCTCGCATAGATATAGGATCTACAGCAGCTGACATCACTAGACTGGAAAAATCAAAGGTACGAATATGTCCCAATTAAATATCCAAGTTACTTATACGTTACATATTTATGGAAGTAGTAGTTGCTGTCTATTCATAAGTACGGGTGGCAATCATGACCCATTCATAAGTAATCGGGTTGATTTGAGTAAAAACATTTACCTATGGGTTATCATACAACGGGTCAATTTGGGTTGTCTCAACTAATCAAACGGGTTAAAATGGGGCAGTAAGGTGAGTTGGGTAACTTGTTAAAAACGGTTGTATTAGGTTGATCTGCCAACAGTTTAAAAAAAATAATATAATTATCTAAAAATATCCTAAAATATTAAAGTTAAACTGTAGGATTAACTTATTAAGAAATATATTTATTTGTGTGTTTAATGCGTTAGATATATAAATAGGTGGGTTCAAATGAGAACTTTTGTTTTTGCGATAACTCACGAGAACTTGACCAAACTAACTCCAAGTAACCTCATTCCGACGACATTAAAAACGTCTCGGCTAATCCTAAATAAACCCTATATATATATATATATATGTAATAAAAATTAAATTAATGTTGAAGTATATACCATGTAGTGTTAAAACTTCTATACTGTAAATGTAATAAATTAAAAACCTTTATATACATGATCCACTTTATTTTTTAATAAATTAACAGAGTAGGTTATAAACATGTTATCATTTCATGAGCTGATTTTAACCCAACCTAAGGTTTTTAATATCACCCTTTTTACGTGTCGGTAATGAAGTAAGGACTAGAATCAACATGTTTTGTGATATCAACCGATTAAACTGCCAGTAATGAAATAATGACCAAAATCAATTTGTTGACATTTTTACATACACGCTTAAAAAAATTACCCCACCACCACACAACTTGTACATGTTCTTATGAAGTGTTACATTCACGTGCTTTTAGTCTATATTTTATTCCACTAATATTGGTAGATACTTAATTTCAGTTTATTGTTGCATTTACCTACTCATTTAATGGAAAAGGACTAATCATCAAACAATGCTATAAGAACAAAATGCACACAACTTGTTGGACCAAATGTCAACCCAAATGGCCCATTTGGCAATATGAATATATATTTTTGAATTGGATATAACGTGTTATAAGCCTGTTCACATATATTTAGATATCGGCTAGAAGTTACCAAATAAGTGGGTCAGGTAATAGGATAAAATAAGTCGAAATGGTTATCTATATAGTACACGTTGGAATTTTGTTTATTTTTTTATGAATATTTTGAGGTTTCACATCATAAAAAGTTAATGTGTCTTACATGTTACGAACAAGTCTCTCAACCTAATTTTGGTATTTTAAAGTCTGTCAACTTTACATGAGACGAAAAAGTCACTAAACTAGTTTTTTACTGTGAATTTTGTAGACGCGCCTACAATGCACATACGTATAAAGTTTTTAAAAAATGGCATTTTAACACAAAATCTAGTAAAACTTTTTATAAAGTGACATTCAACATATAAAAAAATAAATAAATTTGTGGCGTTTCCTATTTAATATTTTACCCCGCTGTTAGTTTTTTTTTCCCACAAGTGTGTGTTTTAGATAAGTTTAGAGACTTTAATGTGTATAAGTAATCTAAATGACTTTTTTGTGTTTTTTAATATGGTGAGTGACTTCAAATATCAAAATTATAAGTTGTGTGACTTTTACGTTAAGGTAAGAAAGTATATTGTTGTTATGGTCCCTAAAAGGACATTTTGGTTTTAAGGTGTACTCCCCCACCAAACACGGTTGTGAGTTACAGGGTACTAATTTTTATATTTAGGTGGTGTTATTAAATAGATTTTAATAATGAATTGCTTTTATGGTATCAACGCATGGTTTTATCTGTTAAATCAAATAGCTTACTATCTTATGACAAATAATAATTTGGTTTCCAAAAACAATTCAAAAGGTTGTATGGTTCAGTAATATACTTTGAGCAAATTTCAACCTGTTTATATTTTAATTTATTTTACTTAAAGATATAACATGAATTCAGTTATAGGCAAATAGGTCAATCTTGCTTCCTCTATAATTTCTTAAATCAATTATTTATTTTTATTTGCAGGTGGATGCAACTGATGATAGGGAAAAAGAGTTGCTTAACGAGATAAGTGATTTACATCGTAGGTAAATACATCAGTTCATCAAGACTGTTTATTAGGTGCTATTTTACAAGCATCTCATTAATTATAACATTAGTCTGATCATCAAGATCTCATAATCAAGTGGCCGGGTATCACTAATATCACACCCGTCTCGAAACTCATGAAATTTTTTAAAACTAATCTCAAACCTGGTCCCATTATCCCATATCTGAATACGCCTTCGGGTTTGGTTGATTTGCATTGATCGCGTTTATTTTTTGTATAGGCTCTTATGTGCACAGGAGGAGCTCCAAAAATACAAAGCTGGAAATAGTCAAAATGTTAGTATCGTTTAGATTATATTTCTTTAGTGTAAAGGTGTCTTACTTGTGACTTGTGAGTATGACAATTTGGGTAACATCTTATCTTTGATTGTTTAAAATGGATGACATTGGTCAAACGGGATGAACAAGTCAAAAGTTGCCAGTGACATACTTTATAGTTAAAGAATACTATAATTAGTCACATAAAAATACGAGTATTCTCAATAATAAATAAACGTACCCAATATAGTTTCATTAAATCAGTCGGGTCTTGATTGGCGGGTCTTGAAAAGTTGAAGATAAAGACAAATCTTACCTTTATTTTAAGGAGATAGAGAGGTTGCTACCCCGTTTCAGATGCAACACAACACCTTATTTTATTTTATTATTATATTTAAAACCTTATTTAACATTAAACTTTTAAAATTTGAAGTCTTGCTCTCTTTTATAAGTATGGAGAAAACCTAATATTGTTAAAAAGAATTTGTTAATTTTAAAGTCAAGGGATATCCTAATACGTAAAAGGGACTTCTTTTAAAGAACTAAAGAAATATTAGGACTTTTTTAACCTCTTGCATTTCTAAAACGGTAAATATTATACACTCATCTAAATCTACAAATGACACTTGAAGAGTGGAACCATAACTTAACTTCTTTGTGTGGTGGCAAATTCTAGTTTTATTATTTCTCAATCGGTTCATTTTAAATATTTCAAATATGTTACCTTATTGAAAGTTGACTGCAGGTATAGTTGTGTCAAAACTTTAACCACCGTCTCTGATGATCAAGCACAAGTTGTGTTTCATCCAAAATAGTGTAAGAAATGAAAAGGTACAAGAATTGTTTGGTCACATATACGTAAGTTTATTATTAGTCGTCACTGGGTTTGTGGAATTGTGGCATAGTTACTATCTTTTTTTCCCCATTTTAGTGTTTACCTACTTAAATGTAAATATGGTTGAATGCTTGCACGTGATCTATCCTCTAAAATGTAAACCTTGCAAAAAGGTAGGGTTTTTGGGTCGAGGTCGAGCTTGTCTTAGCTCGAGCTAAACTCATTTCAAGCTTTATATCTAAAATTCTAGTTTGGCTCGTTGATTTTTATTTAAGCCTTGCTTAGGTTGGCCTTGTTCTTAATCTATTAAACAAATGAGTATTTTATCTACATGCTTATAGTTCTACTTTTAAATATTTTTTATACTTCTACTTTTAACTTATTATATTTGATGAGGTCGGATCCGCTAAAAACACTATTTTAACTAAAAACAATAGGAATAAATCTTGGTTTTTCATTTACTTAATCAATGGTTAAGATTTAAGTAAATTTAAATGTAATTGAAAAAGAAGGAAAAGAGTAATGGTGGAAACCCACTTGTTTGACTTTTTAAATTTCCACCCACATTCTTTTAAACTTTCATAACTTTTTCATACGATATTATATTTTTTTTAAAAGCTGTACCATAAAAATGAACGTTTTTTCCTTTTTAATATGAGTATCATAATGATATACTTTTTCTAAACTTAAAAAAAATTTAGTACAAAAAAATATATTACAAACTAATCTAGTACAAAAACTCTAGTTTTTTTTTAAGACGGAAAGGAAAAAATATATAATACATGTATATCTATTTGTTTTGAGAATACAGTACATGTATATCTAGTTATTTTGAGAATATAGTACATGTATATTTAGTTGTTTTAAGAATACAGTACATGTGTAGATCTAGTTATTTTGAGAATACAGTAATGTATATCTCGTTTTTTGATGATACAGTACATGTAAATCTAGTTTTTTGCAAATACAGTACATGTATATATAATTTTGTACTATATCACTGTACTATATTTTTTTAAGTTGAAAAAAAACTATATCACAATGGTACTCAAATTAAAGAGAAAAACACACTTGTTTTTATGGTTAAAATTTTATAACAAAATAATACCGTATGAAAAAGTTATTAATATTTAAAGAAAGTGGGGAAAAGTTCAAAAAAGTTAACAAATGGGTTTTTACATGACAGTCATTTCCGTTGTTTTTTACCCTAAGCAAATGGATGGTTAAGATTTGTTCCTATTTTTTAGAAAATATTTTCTTTATATTTGATCATTTCCTTATGACAAAATTACACAAAAAATACTTTAGGTATATACAGAGTTGCAGGTTTCATCCTTTGTGTTTAAAAAGTCACAATTTTATTCTTTTTCAGTTAAATTTTTTAAAAATGACCAAATTGCCCTTAAATCATAAAGGATGAACCTGTAACTTTATAGAACCTTAATGTTTCCTGTAATTTGTTAGAAGATATTAATATTAATATTTTTTTTATTTTCTTTATGTTATTAATGGTTTATAACAAAAAAATTAAGTTACTTTAAATTAATGTTTTTTTAGTTCTTAAACAAATAAAAAATATTAAAAAAATGGGTTTTCATCAATATTTACGTAAAAACTAGAAAATATTTTTCACTAGATACGCTATTTACGTATTCTTTACTGAAGGTTTGTTTCAGTCTTTCAGAGCTAATAGGTTGAACACACATTAACAATATCAACTATCGTTTTAATTTTAAATACCGAATACATATAAATAAAGTAAATGTTATACATCAAATCAGTTTTGTGAGAACGTAAAACAAGAGAGATAATATTGATTAATATTATGGACTTACGTTAATGTCACTCATTTATATCGTGATATAGTAATATTCATTCAATATATTTTGACGTATTTAAAGAAAAATTTTAAATACAAGATAGTAATAAAAAAAACCCAAACACCCAAGTTTGACGAGCTATATATTTTGATATTTCCCCATATTCATTTGCAAACGATATACTAGTTTTCTTCCGCTGATTAAAAAACGAATTTATGCAAAACGCTATTCAATTCATTGCTGATTTTATCGCGACAACCTGTTTCTAAATTTTTACGTAAAAACTAAAATATACTTTTTATAAAGTAACTTGTTTTTTAAACATAAACCATCAATTAACATTAAAAGATTTACAGCAATAATAAGATAAATACTAATATCTTTTAACAAAATTACAAAAAACGTCCTTTAGGTTTAAAAAAGTTACATGATCCATCCTTTATAATTTATAGGCATTTTGGTCATTTTTAAAAATTTTAACAGAAAAAGTAACACATGTTAGATTAAAAGACGTAAAATGAAACAACTTGTTAAGATAAAGGATGAAATCGATACTTTTTAAACACAAAGGATGAAGCTTGCAATTCTATATATATCTAAAGGATGTTTTGGGTAATTTTGTCAATATTTTAAAATGGTTTTTTTAACAGCGAAAGTCTAGTAACTAAGAAGTCAGATCCATCCTGACAAATGAATCACTCTTTCGTCTCAAATATCAGACGTAGTTACCCGAGCCATCGTTATGAAGAAAAAACCTATGACTTATAAAATTTTGACTCAACCCAAGACCTCTCATAAAAGAAGTTAAAAGCTACCGATATGCTATAAACTCATTGGTTATTATAAATATTTATATACGTACTACTCATATATCTAAGTGATTTGGGTTTATGAATGGGAACTTTAGACAACTAAGGTTGCAATCGTTTGATAAAAATTGTATTGTTCAATTAACGGGTCCCAATCAAAATCATATTTTCTTATCATGTCATTGTTAGGTTGGTTATAGCTTTAGGGTGGGGGTGTGGTACTCACCAATGGGTATCATACCTTTTATCTCTCTCCAATCAGTTTTTGTCATGTCATATTATATCACTTTATTCACTTTAACTCTCAACCTATAAAATGGTGCCCTTTCAATCCTCTTCTCATTTAATAATATAAAAAATACACCACACACTATAAAATGGTGCACTTTAACTCTCAGTCTCTAAGCATCCTTATCTTTGATAAGACATGAAAAACATGATATAAGATGTTATGTTATGTTATCTTATATAAGTTGAACTTTAGCTTATTGTTACTTAAGATTGTTCTTATATTTAGCTATTTACACATGTTTTGAAATTGAGTATTTGTTTTTAAGGAGCGCATCGGATGCGTGATGCGCTCGAATCACGCAACTCACATCACGCAACGTATATTTGAAGCAAACGCATCGAAGCGCATTGCGCATTTTGAAACAAAGTTGATGTGATGGTTATTCCTAGGTACAACGAGAACCTTTTATCTGTCCATGAAATGCTTAAGGATAGCAAATTTATTGTCTTATTTGATGAATTCAAATGTTATCTTTAGGATATGATGTTAAAGAATGTTCTAATGATTGGTAAAGGAGTTGATGGTTTATATCTAGTAGAAGGTATGTCTAGGCCTTTTAAGGTGTGTAATAGTAATAAACACTCTACTGAAAGTCTTATAAATCTTTGGCACTTTAGACTTGATCATTCATCTCATCATGTCTTAAATGTATTAAAATCCTCCTTAAACTTATCTGATTCTCTATCTACTTCTATACCATATGATTTATCATATATATCATAGGTTTAAACAAACCAAAAACCCCTTTCCTTTGAGTGATCATAAGTCAAAGGAGATAGGTGAATTGGTTCACATGTATCTATATGGACCATACAAGGCAGTAAGTTGAGAAGGATACAAATATTTTTTGTATCTGGGTTGATGATTTTTCTATTTGGGTGTTTATGTTAAAGTCTAAGGATGAAGTCTTGTCCAATGTGAAAGTTTAATATTTAATCTTATAAAAAACCAATTTAAAAAAACTATCAAAACTTTTAGAAGTGATAATGAAAGGGAACTGATAAAAAACAGTTTTGATTCGTTTCTAAAAGAAAATGCTATTCTTCATCAAACCTCGTGTTCTTATACTTCTAAAAAATGAAGTTAGCAAATGAAAAATAGATACCTATTAAATGTTGCAAGGTCTTTATAGGGTATTCTGTAACAGCCCGTTTTGCCTAAATTATGAATTATTGATTATTAAATGAAATGTTGTGTATTGCGTGTTGCGTGTAAAATAAGTAAAAATAATTATCGTTAGAAAACTAACGGGATTAAGTTAGTTTGTGAGTTTTATATGTGTTTTAACTAGTTAAGTGTAACTAGTAGTAGAGGGGTTTGTTTTGCCAATTGGTAAAACATGTAAGTTAGGGGTTAAAGAAGCCAAGTGTGAAAAACTTGGTCAAAATTCTGGATTTGGGGTCAAAGAAGGAAGCAGCGACGTGAAGGAGCAAGGAGGAAGAGGGTTCTTCCAAAATTCGTCCAATTGATCCATTGAGACTCGAAATCAAAACCCTAATCTTGTTTCTAGGTCGATTTCTTCATCATATAAGCATAATAATCACTAGGTAAGTGAGTTTTTGTATGAAAAGTTTGTGTTCTTGATGTGTTCCTAAGTTGGGTTTTGGATTTGCAATGCAATGGTGATTGTGTGTTTTATGCTTGATAAACATATGATTATGTGAGAATTAGCATCTAAACACTAGGACTTAGTGTTAATGTGTGATTTTGATGCATGATGGTCAAATTTATGAGTGTTAGGGGCTGACCACGAAATGGGTTGGTTATACACACCAAGTGCTTGATAAAATGCTTGAAACAAAAGAAAATATGTGCAGATTGGAAGTAAATGATGCTGCTGTCCTGTTTTTGTTAATTGCGTATAAAATTGTAGAAAAATAATTAGAAAGTGTGGCTTATATGCATGGAAAGCTTGTTGAATGTACTACATTTGTTATTTGAACATGAAAAGCTGAATCAAATGTTAAGATGGTGAAAACAGACGATTTCTGTAGCGATGCGGATAATTCAGCAAGTTGTTTTTATAAAAATTAAGTTGCTGATCTGTTTTTATAAAATTTGTATAAAATCAACCGTAACTCCGATTGGGGTGTATCTTATATGCTTGGAAAGCTCTCTGAGTCTTCTATAATTTGTATTTGAACATGTTGACTTGATTCATAACTTAAAAAGGTCAAAAATACCCTTGAACAGCAGCTGTTCCAGAAACGCTGCATCAAAATGTAAAGTTTTATAAACTCGAATTGAGTCAAATGTTTGAAGGAACATGTATTATTGATACTAGTTGATTAATTGCATGTAAATGAGTTTGTTAGAAGTGTCTTAAGATACTTACGGATGGGTAGAGCCCGTATTTGCGATAACGGGTCAATACGTAGGTTTGGGTACAAAATTAGGAAGTGAAGTCCTTATGTACCGTATGTGATTGATGAATTGTGAAATGTTGAAATTTGTGTGTTTGGTGTATGTTGAAACTAGTATCATGTGTGTTTGGTAGTGGAATTCAGTAAGTTACTTTGTATATGTGTTGAAATATTATTACTTTATAATATTATTTTTAAAATGTTT
>WOUH02000017.1:721362-735943 GCA_009936405.2 Stevia rebaudiana
ACTTACATACATGATTATACATACATACATACAAGCTTACATACATGATTATACATAGATACATGCTTACATACATATATATATACATTCATAAACTACATTAAAACGCATACATTCATACATAAAATCATGATTATATAGGTCTATTCATACAAATCATATATACAACTTTAATGCTTATACATATTTACGTACATGCTTACACACAAATTATACATACATGCATACATTTATACATTTTAACACAAAGTACATACATTGATACACATGTATACATACATGTATACATTTAAATAGAAAGTAAATACATTGATACACACATAGATACATACATTATAGTTATAAGGAAATAAAAATAATATAAAAAAATGGAATCTTTCCCGACAACATGTTGTCGGGACATGTATATTATATATATTTTTTTTTCGTGTTCGGTGTAGTAAGAAATAAACAAAATAAAATATTTTTAGCAATCCCGACAACGGGTTGTCGGGAAAGGTAATAAAATATATATATATATTTTTTTAATATTTGTTCTTCTTTTACTGTTACTAAAAAACCGAAAATTATAAATAATTATATCTTATGCCGACAACGCGTTGTCGGCAAAGGTAAAGAAATAAACAAAATAAAATATTTTTTGAAATCCCGACAACATGTTGTCGGGAAAAGTAATTAAAAAAAACGAATTTTTTTTTTGAGTTTTATTCTTCTTTTACTGTAATTAAAAAAATGAAAATTATAAATAATTATAGGCTATGCCGACAACCCGTTGTCGGGAAAGGTAAAGTCAACTTTTGGATGTTTGACCCACCTATCATATAACGCCACGTGAAAGTAGCTGGAATGAATTTCGGGTTCACCTTTTGCCGACGACCCGTTGTCGGGAAAAGTGTTGAATTCCCGATGACCTGCTGTTGTCGGGAAAACTCAGTTTTCTTGTAGTGTGGTGGCAATCTATCTATATATGGTAGCATGCAATTTAACATTTGAGTTGGACTTCCTTGTGCGTGGATGTCACACCTCAATTGATGGCGGATTACATTGAGGCACGAGGAACGACTGTTTAAAAGCTCATGATCCTCTAAGTAAGTTTCATATATAAAATGTTTAATTACAATGTTTACAATCAAATGAGTACATGTTACAAACAATTACAATAAAAAGAGTAAACTGTATTAAATTTTAGCTAAGTTTATCATGCGATCCTATGTGTTCAATAATAATTTTGATATACCTAGCTTGTACCTAAAACATATGCAAAACAAGTGTAGACTACAATAAAGTAGTTAGTGAGTCACATATGTTTTGACTCACATTAGTTAAACAGTTGATAGTTCAAAATAGATTGTAAATAAATAACATATAAAGCGCAATTGGTTTGAACATGTAATAATTGTGGAAACTAACATGCAACTATTGCATATCAAACCTTAGTTAACCTAGATAGGCGTAGCCTCAAATTACCCTCCAATAGTTTAGCTTGGTGTGGTCATCGGTTGGCTTCACCAGATCAATAGATCTATCAGCACATATCGTGGCTTGCAAGCAAGTTAATGACCAATGCTTCAAATATAGATAGTATCATAGTATGTAATTTGGGACAAATAGCTCAGATTAACAAAGTTCAATTGCTCAAAAGATAGTTTGTAGATGTAGTTCATAAATAGTAGCTCAAAACAATGGTTCATAGATGGTAATTAAAAACCAAAGTTCATTGATAATAGTTTAAAGATAATATATAGTAGTTCAAAGACACTAGTTCAAAGACTGATATTCAAAGATAATAATAGTTCACAGATAGAAAAATGTTTCACCCCAAATATTTAAAAAGGTAAAAAGAGGCCATGTAACTCACTTAGTGACGAGTGTGATTTGTCGAATCCGTACGCCTACTCAACTCCTACAACATCAAGGATTTATCGAGTGTGATGAACTTTCCAAGCTCAAGAGTTATGTGTATTTTGTTGAGTGTGGTAAACTTCACAAAGTTTGAATGTTTTATACATTTCCTCTTTAGACTTAGTTTTGAGTTGTGTTATGCTTGGAGTTGTTATTGTGGGTATATAATAAATTATGCAATTCTAATTATGTTATATTTTTTAAGTTTGTTATAATGTCTTAGAAAATAATTGTTAATTATGTTTAAGAAATTTTCACATCATAACGACGTATTTTATAAAACATTCATTTTTGTTTTATCGAAACTTATAAAATCATTTCATTAATTCATAATTGTAAATACACACACACACATATATAGAGGTTAGATCCGCTAAATACAATATTTTGCCTAAAAAGAAAAAGGGTAATCAATGGTTAAAATCTAAGGGAATTCAAATGCAAGTAAACAAAGAAGAAAAAAGGTAATGATGTAAATTCATTTGTTGGTTTTTTAAATTTTCTCCCACCTTTCTTTAAATATTCATAACTCTTTTCATACGGAATTATTTTCTTATAAAAACTGCATTCATAACTCAAAAAAGTTATGAGTTTTTACTTGAATGTTCTTTTCCCTTGTTTTTTACTTTAAGCAAAAAAGTCAAACATTTTCACAACATATCAACATAATATATATATAATAATTCAATGATAAAATTTTTAAGTGTTTATTATGTAATCGCTTGTAATACACAAATTTTAAGCTAGTAAATATATATATATACTAATATTTTTTGTCTAAGAGTAGAGACTATATTAAGTAACAAATTTGTTACATTATAAAATGAAGGATTCATATTTAGTTTTTTGTTTAACTCGGTCTCAAAGTTCTGGTTAACATAATACATCTTCTATAACTGTATAGGCTAAATAGGCGGCTTATTCTAAATAGGCTAAGATGGATTTAAAAATATATCATAAACCGATTCAAACGAACTCCGATTGAACTCATTTTAGCGGCGTTGGAACCGTCTCATCAAACGCTTTCCCGACCCAAAAACATAACCCCCCACCCCCACCGCTCCAAAAGCCTAAAACCCCTAAAAATTTTGAATTAAAGCTTCGTCAAATTTAGCGTCTTCGAACTTGGGTACTTTATTGACTATTGAGTTAGTTTCATAATAGTGAGATCACAAATATTAATGAGAAAACTACAAAAATTGAAAAAAGGTGACATTCTCAACTAAAAACTACCACCGCCCTTCCATTGGTCATTTCTCGACCTCATTAATTCCTGACGTTGCTTCCCATCATCATTATATTAGTCTTAATTAATTATATGATTGACACCCTTAACTGTCATCCTCGACATTTTCTATATATCTCATAAACGCTTACACCTATATATATTCAGAATACCGTAGGTATATCATATATGTACTATTTATGCATATATATATACAGTCCTCAATCTAGGAAAAACAAAACTGGTTTCTCATAATTTCATCAAGAAAATGGATACCAAGAAACAAAATATGCTTCAAGAAGTGGAAAGTGATTTTGAAGATGTTGAAGGTTTTTCTTCAGGGAAGATTGGAGCTCCATTGTTTGGTTGGCCATGGGAGAATCTTGGAAGTTTTAAGGTATGAATCTTTTAATGTTTTTCCTTTCTCTAGTTGGGTTATTTTTACTTATTTATGATAAAATGAACAGTTTTTGGGTAGTGTTTAAATTTATTATTTATGCATTTAATCTATTTATGGGAGATATATTGACACAAATAATTTAACGGATCAACCCAATCTTATTAACCTCCAATTCCTTTGTATGACAACCAAACATGATTTTAAAAGTTAAACAGATTCTAATTCGAATTCTAAGAGATTCAACCAACCAAAGGGACCCTTATAGATTCCCATGTATTGTTAGATTTTTAAAATATCTTTTTCATTTTTGATATTATTTGTGTTCTAATGGCTTTAACTTGTCGGTTGAACCAGTACATCTTGTTTGGACCACTTCTTGTTGATTTCATTTATTCCAAAGCATATGAAAAGAAGCAAAGTGAGTATGCTTGGTGTATTCATATTCTAATTGTGTCTGCGCTAAGAGGAGTCATGCACCAACTATGGAGTTCATTTAATAACATGCTTTTTATTAATCGAAATCGTCGATTATCTCAAAACGGCATCGATTTCGATCAAATTGACGAAGAATGGCATTGGTATGTTCTCTTTACTCTTCGTATTCAATGCATTAATTTGATGTGTTTGATAGTACGTTTGAAGAGAACAACGGTTTTAAATGACTATTTCAAGTTATATAAATAATAAGTTTTGAATAATCACTTATCAAATAGCCTCAAAAATAATATCTCCTA
Organism: Stevia rebaudiana; assembly: GCA_009936405.2. Taxonomy (NCBI): domain Eukaryota; kingdom Viridiplantae; phylum Streptophyta; class Magnoliopsida; order Asterales; family Asteraceae; genus Stevia; species Stevia rebaudiana. The sequence goes on from WOUH02000017.1 coordinate 725,624, forward strand.
GTATTATCACATCCGTTCCAGGGTCCTACTATTAAAAGTTTCTACTAAAATAGGTGTTTAATGCTCGTCACTTTCTTGTACTATGAGACTAGTATATATCAATTAAATTGACATTAGTAGAAGTATTGTACAATAGTTGAAGTGATATAAAAAAATATTTGACCTAGCTACAAGATTAAAATAGTTGGTCCCCATGGAGTCTAATGTAATATATATGGTTTTATTAAAACGATCATCTTTACGGATTATCTATATCGATCATAATTACTCAAAAAATGAAGATCAAAGTATCAAACACCACCATATATTATACACATATTTATTATGGGATTTTGGTGAAGTTGATATGCCTTGTTTACTTGGATCACAGGGACAATTTCATCATACTTCAAGCTTTTGTAGCTTCAATAATATTCTTATTCAATGACCCTTCATTGACCAATCTTCCAATTTGGAATACAACTGGGATTATTTCTTGTATACTTTTCCATATTGGGATTTCAGAGCCTCTATATTATTGGCTTCATAGATTGTTACATTCATCCTATTTATTCCAACAATACCACTGGCTACATCATAGTTCTAAAGTCAACCATCCATATACAGGTAAATGTAACATTAAATTCGTTGCTTTATTTCGATGTCTCAAATAAAATTTTAATTTCAGTTGCTTCTATACATAAATTTTAGCATAACACCCGCTCTCTTCTTAGAATCTGTTAATATAAAATTAATAGTTTATAATTGACGGAACTAAACAACTTTAATACTAATTTATATATATATATATACTAGCTTAAACTCGTGCATTACACGAGATTACATAATTAACACTTAAAACTTTATCCATGAATCATTGCATATATATTAAGTAATGTTTTAAACATTCAAAAAAATAGATGTTTGACACTTTTATGACTATAAATTATGCTTTGAGATTTTTAAAATTATTTATTAAAAGCTTTTTAAATATAAATTTCATAAATTTCGTTGATAATGATAAAAATTAAAGAAACGTCACATTTTAAAACTTAAATAGACTAAGTGTGGTTTTCCAATCGAAAATTGTTAAGACTTGAATGTTAGAGACCAAAACTATTAAGACTTGAAACGTTAGGGTTAAAAAAATTGAAGACTTGAAACGTTATCTACGAAAATTGCTAAGACTTAGAACGTTAGACACCGTTTTTGTTAACGGTGGACTGAAATTATTATGTATTGCAACCTAAGGGATACAAAGTGCATATTACTTTTTTAAATATATAAGATAAATATTTAATTAGATAATAATAAATTAAATGATTTTGAAATTTAAATCTATTTTATAATTTCTGATAAAATAAAAAATATAAAAAAAATTAACATGTAACATATAAAAAATATAAAAAATATAAATTTAAATAATAAAATTTTAAAAAAAATAAGAAAATAGCATGTAAAATTTTTTTGACTGCTTTATTAGAGGTAGCTGCACATGTTGTATTGAAACTTATTTTCTGACTTTATGTGATTTAGTAATTTCTTTTAACCACTATATAAATCGTTGTCCATTCGTCCGGTCACCCTAAAGAATAAACATAAAGTTTAAATAACTATAAAAAATCATCTGTCCCACTTTACAAGGGAAGAACGTGTCAAAAAATGTCTATAAAAGGAAGACTCTCTATCTTCTAGTATTAACGCATCACATGATTGGCCTAAGCTGCTTTTGTTTTTTAGTAAACCATAACACGCTCCTAATATTTAATAAGATAAACGTGTCATCACATGATCCAATTAGTACATTTGATTATTGATTACAATTAACATAAATAAATTATCCACATCCGACCTAAATAGCATTGCTATCCTGTCACATTATCCTAAACCCACAAAAATCAATTATAGTACAATATTTATTATCATTCAACTAACAACTATAAACCTCTTTACATTATTTTGTGCAGCTGGTCATGCAACATTTTTGGAGCATATATTACTTTGTGTGATTCTAGGAGTTCCGCTTATTGGGACTACTTTAATCGGGCATGGTTCGATCATCATGTTTTATAGTTATATTTTGATCTTCGATTTCCTTAGATGTATGGGACATAGTAACATCGAAGTGGTTCCTCATCACGTATTCAATACCTTGCCTGTACTCAAATATGTAATTTATACACCAACGTAAGTTTCAGTGTTTTATTAAGATTTATTGCATAAAGTGTAAACAACTATGGTTTGAATTCTATGATAGTGAATAAACTTGTTTTAACCAAAAAAACATCTAAGTTTATTAAAAAGAAATTGATTTTCAAATGTTCTCCCCAGCTGTCACGTCAATTTAGTTGGTAACATGACATATTAACTCAAAAGTAATTTATTTAATAATTGACATAATAATGCAATGATGTTTATTCATCTAAGAAAGCTAAATGGGAAATAAAGATGTATTAACTTGTGTGTTTTTTTTACAACATTTTAGGTATCATTTTATACACCATAAAGACATGAAGACCAATTTCTGCCTATTTATGCCTCTTTTTGATGTTTTGGGAAAGACCATGAACGTGATTTCTTGGGACCTTCATAGAGAAATATTTTCAAATGAAGGTATATCAAATTTGAAGATTACTTATTTATACATTACAAATTATAATATTTGAAACCTTCAAACGTAGTGGCACAAGAATAAGCGTAAGATACATATTAAAAACTATATCTAGCACACACTACGCTATACCTGGTCTCATAAGAGTTGCGTTGTGATATTTATGATACCGGGGTCTCAAGAATATCAAAAAGAGAATGAATTGACAAATATATATATAACGGGTGGATGACTTTTAATTTCTTTAATCAACAAAGGTGAGCTACTTTTTTTGGATTGCTTTTGTTGTGTGTTTTGCCTTTATATTTGGTTGAGTGACACTCATGTTTATGACGAGGTTTTATGTCTAAGTAACAGCCGTTGTAAATAACAATTTTCATGTGTTTTGTTTGTCTTTTTTGGGGGCATATTAATACACCAAGCTAAGAGTCACGTTTACGCCGAGTTACGCTTTAGGGTTTTACGTCGAAGTGACAGCCGTTACGACGTGTGTTTAATATGTGCTCTGGTATTCGTGATCAGGTCTTTACTCGAGCGGATTGACAGTCACATTTATGAGGGGTACACTTTAGGGTTTTACGTAGGAGCGATAGATGTTGCCGTGTATTAATCTGTCTGCGTTTAGATATTAGAGATTGTGTTTGCATTTTAATATTCGAGATCGAAGTGGAATTTCCAACACAACGCTTGGGGGGAGAGTGACAGTCACATTTATGATGGGGGTTTTATCTCTAAGTAACTATTGTTGTAAAATATCCTTATCTGGTATTTTTTTTGTGTCATTTTTGGGGGCCTTTTACTCTGGCAGCTGATAGTTACATTTACGACGGGTTACACTTTAGGGTTTTACGTTGGAATGATAGTCGCTACAATGTTTTTTTATCTACGCATGTTATGTTATTCAGGATAGGATCTTTATCCAAGAAGATTGACGGTCAGGTATATGAGGGGTACACTTTAGGGTTTTACGTAGGAGTAATAGTTGTACGTTGCGATGCATTTTTCCAGTTAGCGATTGGATATTCAAGATTGTAGTGGAATTCCCAACACAGTGTATGGGAGAATCCTGCTTGTTTATATTAAGCTCAGTGATATACATAAAGTCATTTTCGATTGCCTAACTCATGTACCATTGTATTTGCAGGCAAGAAAGCTAAAGCACCAGAGTTTGTGTTTCTTGCACATGGAGTAGACATCATGTCATCAATGCATGTCCCATTTATGTTTAGATCATTAAGCTCATGGCCATTTACTACAAAACTTATCTTGTTCCCATGTTGGCCTTTTGCTTTCTTGGTGGTATTGATCATGTGGGCTAAATCCAAGCCTTTCTTGCTCACTTTCTGCCATCTTAGAGGAAGATTGCTTCAAAGTTGGATTGTGCCAAGATTTGGTTTTATGGTACCTGATAATCCCAATTTGACTTCATTTTATTATATTATATATTACTAAAAAGGGCGTCCTTGAATACAAATTTAATTTTAATTAGAAAAGAAGTTAAACACTTGTACATTTTGTTTTAACAATAATACATCGGGGAGTGTGTACCCATTGACCGCTCACTCTCTTTCTGACTCTCATTATATTTGATAAGCACTTTGTAAGTGCATCATACGATTCTTGTGGTTATCTACTTAAAAGTTGTTATATATTAAATGTGTCGTATATTACTAATTATGTTATTTTATTGATTGCAGTATTTTTTGCCATTTGCCAAAGACGGCATAAATAATCAAATTGAGGAAGCTATACTAATGGCAGATAGAATCGGGGTCAAGGTCCTTAGTCTCGCTGCCTTGAACAAGGTCCGTATAATTGTCTAAAGTCAGTACCGCGTATTAACTAGGTCATGTTCACAATGCGTTTGGGGTTGTTTTACTTGTAACACATAACATATTTTTTTAAAGTAACACGTAAATGAGTAAACCCACGAACCTACCAGGTCGACCTGTACACATTTTTTTAAGTAACACATTTTTTCCCCCGGTTTGAGCCTAAATCGTTTAGACTAAAACCCAAACCCATGTGTAATTCAGGTTAGGTTCACGTTTCACACCCTTAGTTGGAACCATTTTGGACACTTGCTACCAAACGTTACAGAAAAGTAACATACTTCGTTAATCATAATGTTAATTCTGGCTGCACAAAACGCGTAAATCTGTATAGAACCGTGTTTAGAGTGAAAACTCCATATTTTGGATAAGTTACTAATTCGCTAAGAAACATGGTTTTACAGAATGAAGGTTTGAACGGAGGCGGCAAACTTTTTGTCACAAACCATCCGGATCTTAAGGTTCGTGTAGTCCATGGAAACACGTTGACTGCAGCCGTGATCCTTAATGAGATCAGGCACGATGTTAAAGAGGTGTTCTTAACTGGAGCTACTTCTAAACTTGGAAGAGCCATTGCACTTTACTTAGTTCGTCGAGGAGTTAGAGTTTTGGTGAGTTTTCTTCTTTTAATGTTAGACGACTTTTAGAGTTTTAGGTGGTAATCTTTAATTCGTGATTCTAGACAATTTTCGTTATGTTTAATCAAAAACTTGACAGGTATGATACACCAAAATCCAAATAAAAGAATATTTTTGTAAGAAAATGTGTTAAACGAGTAGAAAGTTGCCGAAGAGAATTTAGAATAATAGATCATATTTAACATTATTGGTGTTCATATAAGGCTAAAGTTGGTTTTGATCGGATCTTCATGTTGGGTGGCTGAAATTTCATGTAGATGCTTACTCAATCTATAGAGAGATTTAAGAGCATTCAGAAAGAAGCTTCACCGGAGAATCAAAATCTTTTGGTTCAAGTGACAAAGTTTCAAGCAGCTAAACATTGCAAGGTAAGATTGTGTTTCCTAATTTTCTAGATCTTTGTTGAGAGTCAAAGAAGGGGCAAAACGGTAATTTTAGGCACAACACAAAGATAATCAATATATGGATTAGTTTAATTATTATTAATAATAAGTTTTGATCTAACTAGACATGGATTTTGGGCAAATGGACCACACCAAGAGAGCAAAGATGGGCACCACACGGAACACATTTCCACCAGTTTGTGGTTCCACCGGTGTTTGAGGTCCGAAGAGACTGTACATACAGTATGCTTGCAGCCATGAAGCTTCCTGATGATGTCAAAGGCCTAGGCGCGTGTGAGGTAATGTGAAAAGACAGAGCTACCCTTATAGCTAGAAACAAAGTTAGAAAGTCAATGTGGTTGTTGGTTTTTTGTTAATCAAATATGACTTATGTTTATATATGCACTTTGCTTGAGCAGTACACTATGGAAAGAGGTGTGGTTCATGCTTGTCACGCGGGTGGGATAGTTCATCTTCTTGAAGGTTGGACACATCATGAAGTTGGTGCGATCAATGTGGACCAACTTGATTTCGTTTGGGAAGCGGCTTTGAAACATGGGTTTAAGCCCATTTGAAGTAAATTTATCAAGAAAACAATCATTTTTTTCATATAGGACTTAATAATGGAGGGTTTTTAAACCCCAAATTAGTAATTACGTTTATTCTATACATGATCATATACCAAGAAATGAGGGTAAACTTGTAAAGTTATTAAAAACAACACAAACTTATCATGTCTTTCAAGTTTATTAAATATTTTAAGTGAAAGTAGCTACTAGTAATGTTATTCTTAACTATTTTATTCGTCTATAGATATGGTTTGACCAGTCATATACCTGTTCGTAGGATCTGTACGTATTTCAATATACAAAAAACTCAACTGTAGCAAGCATTTCATTAGCACAACACTTGTAATTGTAGTTATAGATGTTGTTAGACTGTTAGGTTTACCAAAACAATCGTATTGATCCTCATTCTCAGTTAGGACCTAATCAACAATGAGGTTGCTCCTCACAACCATCATGATCTTATCACCAATCACAACATTCATGTCCCTTGACCTGAGTATATATATACCTCACCAACAAAACGAGTCTCACATATACACCATGTATACATGATTTTCCTCCCCTTCTATGATCCCCAGAACACCTTGCTACTATATCCTTATCATCAGATCTCTTGAGATTCTACCTACACCAAGGGTACACCCACATGCACTTTGGTTCCATAAGACTCGCCCTTACCTTCCATGGTAGAAAAAGGTTACCAACTTTCACCCGTGTCGCTTTACTTGTTACATGATCTGTAGAATACCAACACGCTTGTATTGGTATTATACAAACCACTTTAAAAGTCGAGACAATATCTATCACCTTCTACCCCAATTTCAACATGCCTCTTAATGATCCATCATTATTCAGAGTCTTGAAAGCCCAAATCCAAATCGGTGGAACACCTTTCAAGCCACGCTTCGTTACCAAATGTAGTACAAAGTCCAAACAATTCTTTAGACATCATGGTCCCCGAGAAAGAAAACTTTGGTATACGTTATTAAGTGATGTTGACTTAAAACACTACAACAACTTGCACATATGTTCCTAAACACCTGAAATTTTATATTAAAAGCTAAAAAAGAACTTACAAGTTATAAAAAAGTAAAAAGAATATAAAAATACAAGATCTTTACTCGGTTTCATCCATCATATTTAAGAAACTTTCTTTTTTAGTTATAAAGATAGAACGTGTTAATGAAGAATCAAGCTCCACTTATTTTGTTATCCATTTCTTAAAGATAGCGCGTCACATGACCGGAAACTCAAAGAATGCGCGTGTGGATGTGCTGGTGTCTTTAACTCTCTTGTCGCGCTATCTATTTATGCTAAGGTTTTTGAAGAGGAATTTAAGTTTTAATATTTCAATCACAATATAAATATTTGGAAGAAAAATATTACGAGGCCGCATTTATAAAAAAGACAATTTAGAATAGACTCTTCAGTTTGTGGTTCCACCGGTGTTTGAGTTCCGAAGAGGTTGTACCCCTATATGCTAGTAAAAAATGTTAGAAAGTCAATGTGGTTGTTAGTTTTTTGTTAATCAAATATGACTTATGTTATAGATGCACTTTGTTTTAGCAGTACACTATGGAAAGAGGTGTGGTTCATGCTTGTCACGTGGGTGGGATCGTGCATCTTCTTGAAGGTTGGACACACCATGAAGTTGGTGCGATCAATGTGGACCAGCTTGATTTCGTTTGGGAAGCGGCTTTAAAACATGGGTTTAAGCCCGTTTGAAGTCAATTTATCAAGAAAACAACCATTTGTTTCATGGGACTTAATAATGGAGGGTTTTTAAAACCCCAAATCAGTAAATACTTTTATTCTATACATGATCATATACACCCAAGAAAGGAGGGTAAACTTGTAAAGTTATTAAAAACAATGCAAACTTATCATGTCTTTCAATCATATTAAATATTTAAAGTGCAAGTAGCTACTAGTAATGTTATTCTTAACTAATTTATTCGTCTATAGATATGGTTTCGACCATCCATATATCCATTCGTAGGATCTGTACGTACTTCAATATACAAAAAAATCAATTGTAGCAAGCATTTCATTAGCACAACACTTGTATTGGTAGTTATGGATGCTGTTAGACTCTTAGGCTAACCAAAACACTCATTGATCCTTAATCTCAGTTAGGACCTAATCAAGAATGAGGTTAGTCCTCACAACCATCAAGATCTTATCACCAATCACAACATTCATGTCCCTTAGATCTAGGTATACCTCACCAACAAAACGGGTCTCACATACACACTTGTAGTATTACAAGATTGTCCTCCTCTTATATGATCCCCAGAACACCTTGCTACTCTATCCTTATCATCGGATCTTCCAAGATTCTACCTACACCAAGGGTACACCCACATGCACTTTGGTTCAATAAGACTCGCCCTTACCTTCCATGGTAGAAAAAGGTTACCAGCTTTCACCTGCGTCGCTTTACTTGTTACATGATTTGTAGAATACCAACACGCTTTTATTTGTAATATACAAACCACTTTAAAAGTTGGGACAATATTTATCACCTTCTACCCCAATTTCAATATGCCCGTTAATGATCCATCACTATTCAGAGTCTTGAAAACCCAAATCCAAATCGGTGGAACAACTTTCAAGCCACGCTTCATTACCAAATGTAGTAAAAAGTCCAAAACCATTCTTTGGACATCATGGTCCCCGAGAAAGAAAACTTTGGAGATACGTTATTAATTGCTGTTGACTTAAAACACTACACCAACTTGCACATATATTCCTAAACAACTATCCATATATGAGCTGACTAAGCTCCTTCCAAAGAAATGGATAACAAAATACGAAGAGCAAGTTTCTTGATTAACACCTTCTATCTTCATAACTAGAAAAACATGTTTCTTAAATATGATAAATGAAACCGAGTAGAGATCTTTTATTTTATATTCTTTTTTACTTTTTTATAACTTGTAAGTTCCTTTTTAGCTTCTAGTTTAATATTTCAAGTGTTTTCTTTATGTTAAATGTTGTTTTATTGTTGTTTTACTCGGTGGTTTAAATCCGGCATGTATTTAACCGAACAAAATTTGCCCTAAGTACGAAAAAATCATGGATTCGCCTCTAAACACTACCCTTAAGTTGTATGCTATTGTTAAGACTGCCTTGATGAAGTAGAATAGGTTGAGTACGATGTAGATATCCCAAAGAAGAAAAAGTCACAGCAGTTTCCAGAAAAAACAAGAAATCTTGTGGTGATCAGAAAGTGTCTTCTTGGCTAGTCATTAGAAAAAGTTGAATACTATGTCATGTATGGTGGTGATACACCACTAAATTCAAATCCATGCAAACCTTCAACACCCAAAAAAATAAGATACCAATAAGCCAGATGGATGCTTTGTCATCACCCCAACGACTTCCTCACACAGTTATCAAGTGAAGTTTCCCCTGCTAAAATGATATGAAAACCCAGATAAAAAAAATAAACATAGTTGGAAATTTCAATCGTGTAACACCATGACTTCTACTGGTATTCCAATCCCAGTAACTGCTACAGAAGCCACATTAAATTGGCAAAGTGAAAACGTTTTTCCTCAAAAAAAAGTTCTCCAACAAATTGTAGCACAACTGATCAACTTCACAGAGGCCTAAAAAGCCCTAGCCAGCCAAGTACATACGCTTGAGAGTATCAACAATAAAGCTAAAAATAAAATTATTGGCCTTCACAATTAATTACTCCAGATTGTGCATAGTCCATCTACACAAGCTTCAAGAAGCCTTGTCCACAAGGAAGCATAAATGAAATTCCTTAAAGCTCAACTTGAAAATCTGGAAAGACACCACAAGTAGCAAAGTGTCTCAACCTTGGAAGAAGATATATGGAGAATTCCAACTACCCCGTTTGTAAGAACAACCTTTTATCCACAACAGTTACCATTCACAGCGTTCTCACAAACGTCACCACCTGAATTTATGGAAACAAGCTAAATAAAAGCAAAAAAAAAAAAAAAACACTCCCCAAGATGAGCCAAAAGTACTTCATCAGGAAGTATAAAAAAAACCATCCACAAGCAACGCTAACAACCCTCACCCTGCAAAACATAGCATTCTCAAGATGATATCTTGATGATGGCTTCCTTAAGAGACCTAAATATGCTACCTCTCAATCCCAAGGAGCCTATATCAACCCTAACCCAAAGAAATCCATCATCAATGATTCTATTATTTGCTCACATATGTTGGACTAATTGTTAATCAAGTTCAAGAGAGTTATGGGTTGGTTATGCAAATAGGTTAAAGTTATACTTTAGATACAATTTGTAAAGGGTTACAAACTTGAAG
>WOUH02000017.1:741719-752936 GCA_009936405.2 Stevia rebaudiana
ATTTCCACCATTTTACTCACCCACTTTACTCTTTCTCTCTCCTGCGTGGCAGTCAATACAGCCCCCCATACAGCCCGACGCACCGGGCAGTCTTATGTATTAAAATATGTGGCTATAAATGGTTCTTTTGGTTGTAAACAAAAATTGGTTCTTTATGGATAATCTCCCTATATATATAATTTTGAAAAATTACATATAAATTTCTTACGTCTAGTTCCGATTAATTCCGAGTAATCCCGATTAATCCCTACCCGGTATCTTACCGCCCAACTAGGGCTTAGTGCCTTTTACAACCCTGGTCAAAGCTAGAGATGTCTTTATGCTATTGATAAAGATGGTAAAATTTTGAGTAAAACAACAAATGTCGTATAAAAAAATAGTTAAAGATTTATAAATTATAATTATAATATAACTTTTGTATTGTTTTATGTAACAGAATTATGTAAATCATATAGAATTATATAAATTTATAATTAAGACATTATGAATTACATAATTTGTATCCGATAATGGTGTAGTATACAAGTTATCAACTAGTTAAGATAATTAAAAAAAAATAATATAAGTATACAAATGGATGTATAACGAATATACACGCATGAGTGCATGACTATTAAAAGCGTTCATATGAAAAAATAGACAACAGAGATATTGACCATTTTATTCGTCCTATAAATATCTCATACACGCTTTCACCATATAAGTGGAATCCATCGCATTCTTCATCTTCCAAAGTTCCCACCATTATTCTTCAAACCAACATCCACCCATTCCTTCTTGATTTCAGTTTAGATTTCTATTTGAATCCGTTTCACTAGTTTTGGATTCAAATCCATAACATGGGTACTGATGATTCCAGAATTGGGTTGCCACAAAATTACACCCGCCATGATCATTACTATTCTGACACTGAGGTCACACGCGTAGACAAAAACGCGTCCAGTGGTCCACTTACATTTAGTGGACCACTGAATAAAAAAGCTAGCAGTAAAAGCGCTCAGTTTTACATCCCGGACGGTGCTCCCGGTAGCACCAGAAGCACCGAGAGCATTAAATCCAACGGTAACGATGATTACCTCGAAATCACGTTGGACGTCCGTGATGATTCTGTGGCGGTCTACAGTGTCAAGACCGCCCACGGAGCCGACGTTGAGGACCCCGAGCTAACCTTGCTTGCTAAAGGGTTGGAGAAGAGGTCATCTTTTGGATCATCCATAGCACGAAATGCTTCGGAGAGAATCCGGCAGGTATCGGAGGAGTTGAAGCGGTTGACGTCATTCTCCAAACGACAACCGGTTAGCCGGTTGGACCAGGCGAAGTCTGCAGCGGCTCATGCATTGAAGGGGTTGAAGTTTATTAGCAAAAATGACTGTGGTGCCGCGTGGGCCGCCTTGGAGAAGCGGTTCGATGAACTAACCGTCGGTTCTGATGGTTTACTTCCCCGGTCACTTTTTGGTGAATGCATTGGTAATGCTTAATTAAAGACTCAAAGGCTTGTTTTATTTTCATTTCTTTTTTAATAACGATTTAGTTTATTAAGATTTGATTGATAAAAATTTAGAAAAACTCGTCAATGTTTACAAAGAAGATCTTCATTTAATTCCGGTATGCTACAATTTATTAAAAATATGTGTGTTTCCATCATTAGGGGTGTTAAAAAAGCTGAGTTTGAAATCGAATCTGAATTATCCGAAATATACGTAATTTCGGATATTCGAAATTTCGAATACGGAATTTTGGAAATTTTCGAATGTCTGAAGTGTCTGAAACAATATATTTAGATATATTTTTTATTCTTATTTATAAGAAAAACCAAATCCAAACTACAACCCAACATTTTTTAGTTTATTATATGTTTATAAATATTTATTTAATTGATATTTAAGTTATTTAACCACTTTAATAAACTAAAAATATAATATTTATTTTTGCTGCTAAAAAAAAATTATATATATTTTTTAATCATTTTGGATATTCGATTTACTATTCGAATTCGTATCCAAAATTTCGGATATCCGAAAATCGGATATCCAAAATTTTATATACGAATTCGAATAGTGAAAATCATGTATCCGAAATTCGGATATCCGAAGTTGAACACCCTTATTGTTCATAACAAGATGTTATAAATTACTACAAAAATATCGAATGTCTCTTAAGAAAAACTTTTATCAATTCAAAAGTTAACAAATCATCATTTGAAAGTTTTAAAAACGTGTCTTGACACATATATTAGATTTTTTAAATTTTAATTTGTTTTATTTCAAATTCTATTTTACTAAATTGCTAGGGATGAATAAAGACTCAAAAGATTTTGCCGGAGAACTTTTCGATTCACTTTCTCGCCGGAGAAATATCACCGGTGGATCGATTAATAAAGCACAACTAAAAGAATTTTGGGACCAAATTACTGATCAGAGTTTTGATTCAAGGCTACAGACTTTCTTTGACATGTGATGATTCATTATTTATATTCTTTCACATTTCTTATTCTTATTTCTGTTGAAAGATTATTATATTAAATAAGTATAATAAATGCAGGGTTGATAAAGACGCCGACGGCAGGATCACGGAGGATGAAGTCAGAGAGGTACAGATACTTCAGTACGAATACTTCACATTTCAGTAAAAGTTTTGATTTTTACACGTGTATGGTTAGCAGTGACGGAGCTTGAACAGTAACATATAGGGGGCCGGGAAATTTTTAGAAAAAATTGAGAGAGACCGTGGCTATATAGGTAAAAGTTTTCTGACAAAAATCCTGAATTTTACATTACGGATCAAAAAAACATCAAGGGACTGAGGTCACCCGTAACCCTCATTAAGCTCCGTTCATGATGGTTAGTAGTTAGTATGATTGGGTTGAACTAACTGCCTTAAAAAGAAGTCTTAAAAAGAAAGGAAAGCTTTAATTCCATCTCCCTTTTAACCCGGTAACAACCATTAAACAGAAAGGTCATTGGTTAATTCAATTAATTATTATGTTACTATCACCAAATTTCGATTAGTTAATTCGATATTGAGAAAATATGTTTGATTTTTCGGTTTACTCTTGGTTTTAGCCGTGAATGAATAAGCTAATATTTATTAATAAATCTATTTATTTAAACATTTAGTAATTAAAAAAGTAAAGCGCAACACATATACATTATGTGTCCAGCACATTTGTCTCAAGTGGTAAAAGCCATACCTTCCATTGTGGAGGTCATGGTTCGAATCTTATTTGGGGCAGTTTAAATGTACACCAGGTGAGGGGCAACTTGAGATTTTACTCGGATTTAGTTCCGATGGGCGGCAATGGTTTACATATTCCACGGGGTTCCCGTGCATTAGAGAGAGTCTGTTTCACAACTGCTCGATGGGCCCGGTTCAGAAAATGTACGTCGTACGTGAAAAACCGCCGTTAAAAAAATACAGTATTTATAATATATATATATATATATATAGAGAGAGAGAGAGAGAGAGAGGAAAGATATAATGAAAACTCATTTGAGTTGAGAAAACCCTAAAAACTTATATATAACATTATTATTATTATTATTATTATTATTATTTAAAAAAAAGGTTGGTTTTATATATATTTTCGTCACTTTTTATAAAAACAATTAAAAAAAACGCTGAATACTAAAAAAAAAACATGTAAAAAATAACAAAATTCAAGTTTATTTATATTTCAGCACATGTAACATATGTAACATAACATGTAACATATGTTAAATCTGCCAAATTTTGTAAAAAATATTCTTTTTTTTAAGAATCCACTCGGAGCTTTTTGATTTTCTTTTATCAAAAGTCATAAAATTAAATGTATAATTTATGAAAAAAAAATTAAAAAAAAGTTCCAAAAAAGGTTGTTACATGTGATAAAATCGGGTTTCTTGGGTTTTTTTGCTCAATAGGGTTTTCTTCTCATTCATTCCCTATATATTAATTACTTTTAATCTAGGTTCGGTCGGTTAATTATATACGTATAACCATAACCAAACCATAAAATTAGTTATTGCGCGAATAGACCATAACCGAATATCGGTTAGTTTTTTTAATGTTTTTATGTATTTGTTATTTATGTTATGCTTTGTTCATCCTATATTTTTTGTGTGTATGTGTGTTTGGGTATTGCGTAACACTTGTTAGTGATATATTGATGCAGATTATCAGCCTCAGTGCTTCAGCCAACAAATTATCAAACATTCAGAAACAAGCAGACGAATATGCGGCATTGATCATGGAGGAGTTAGACCCCGACAACGTCGGTTACATCATGGTACCAACATAATAACAGAACATAAGATGTAGTTCAGTACAAACAAACATTGTAGTTGCTAGCTATTAATGATTTGAATTAAACAGATTGAAAACCTGGAGATGTTATTGTTACAAGTACCAACACAAACTGTGAGGGGTGATAGCCGAAACTTGAGCCGATTATTGAGCCAAAAGCTGAAGGCAACTCACCAAGGAAACCCAATAATAAGATGGTATGAAGATTGTAAATACTTTTTACAGGATAATTGGCAGAGATGTTGGGTAATTGTACTTTGGATAGGAATAATGGCGTGTTTATTCACATGGAAGTATGTTCAATACAAAAACCGAGCCGTGTATGACGTTTTGGGCCCATGTGTATGCATAGCTAAAGGCGCCGCTGAGACTTTAAAGTTAAACATGTCGATTATATTACTACCTGTTTGTCGAAACACAATTACTTGGCTAAGGAACAAGACTAGGTTGGGTGTAGCGGTGCCATTTGATGACAACTTAAATTTCCACAAGGTGAGTGTAATGTTCCCATGTTAGAACAATGTCTTGCATCTTATATTTGATAAGTTTCCTAGAATGTTTGTAAATTGATTAGCGTTTAAGTGGTGATAAATTGCTAAGCTCGTGATTCCCCTCTTTTGAGAGGTCTTAAGTTTTAATCCGACTTCCATTGGTTTTCTGTCTTAACCCTTGAAGGTCATGACCTACATCATCCTACTAATTAGTACGGTATTAATGAGTCCCGGCCATGAGTTTTCTTGTTTTTATTGTTTGGATAAACTAATTGTAATTCTGATTATTTAAGGTGTTATATTTATAGGTGATTGCTATAGCAATTACAATTGGAGTAGGGTTACACGCGATTTCCCATTTAACGTGTGATTTCCCTCGATTGATTCACGCGACAGAGAAAGAGTATGAACCGATGGAACAATTTTTTGGGGATCAAGCCCATAATTATTGGCATTTTGTAAAGGAACCCGAAGGGTATACGGGAATAACAATGGTAGTACTTATGACTATAGCTTTTACACTGGCAACTCCTTGGTTAAGGCGAGACAAGCTCAATCTACCTAAGTTTCTAAAGAAATTAACCGGATTTAATGCCTTCTGGTATTCGCATCACCTTTTTGTTATAGTCTATGTGATGCTTATAGTTCATGGAATCAAACTTTACCTCACCAAGGAATGGTACAAGAAAACGGTTAGTTAGTCAGTTCTTTTGCATTCTTATCATTTTTTATAAATAATTCTTTTAAATATATATATCTCCGATTAGTGCAATAGAAATAGGTATTTATGATTCTTAAACCAAACCTCTCGTGTGCAGACATGGATGTACTTGGCGGTTCCAATTTCGCTCTATGCTTGTGAAAGATTGATAAGGGCGTTTCGATCTAGTGTTAAGCCTGTCAAGATACTTAAGGTATAATCTTATATTTTTGGGTTGATGTTTGGAACCTTTATTCTTATCTTAAGTGGCAAATTTTTTGAGTTTACTTAAATGAATCGATTTGGTTTTTCTTTTACTTCAAACGAGTCAATTTCCCAAACATGCTTGAAAGCCACCTCATGCAAGAAACATCATCATCATTCATCAATGCCTATATATAACGTCTTATATTTTTTTATGGTGTTTTACTCACATCTATTATTTTCCCTTTCGCGGTCTCTAAGCAAAGGACTACTCAACCTTCGTGAGAATCCACGACGATATCAGATGGGAAGGAACCCCGTGGAATTGATAAATCTTTGCCCCATATCATAAATGAACCCGGGTTAATTCTGGAGTTGATCCATCACCTGATGTTCTTCAAAACACTCAGGCGCCTTAAATCATTCAGTTAAATTCATAGATTATAAGTGTACTAATATTTTTTTTTAATCATAGTAATTTATTAAATGAGAAAAAAGTGTGTTAATTGGAGTTGATCTAACCCACTGAGTTTCGACTTATGACCTATATCAGCTCTAACCTATTTTGACTAGTTAACAAAATTTTATGACCCATTACATCTTGTCACCTCTATCTATCGATGTTATAATTATTATCATTATTAAGGATTCACAAGATGATATATCTAAAAAAAATTGGTGTGTTATAAAGGTGGCTGTTTACCCGGGAAATGTATTGGCACTTCATATGTCAAAGCCTCAAGGATTCAAATACAAGAGTGGACAATACATGTTTGTCAATTGTGCTGCTGTCTCCCCATTTGAATGGTGAGTTGTACCTTAATTGAAAAATCAAAATACATTTTATCTAAAAGAGGGAAATCATGTATGGTATCATATAATATACACTCATTTATAACCTTCAATTCCGAGTTAAAAATCACGTACGGGGATTGATCTTAATCTTACGAAAAGAACAAGATTGAAAGATCAATTACTCAACTAGACTAGAGTTCTATACATTTATGTTTTTAATAATTCTAATTTTGTAACATCATAAATACTACATTTATTGTAAGTATTTTTGCGGGTCAGTTTAGGGGTATTCAGAGATGTTGGGTTTAATTCGGATGCAGTTCCGAAAACCCGAGTTTCTTTTTTACATTATGCGGGTCAGTTTAGGGGTATCCATGGATATGATACCCCTAGATTTTTGGACGCTATCTCTGGTTAATAATAATGAGAACAGGCACCCGTTTTCCATTACTTCCGCACCAGATGATGACTACCTGAGTGTGCACATCAGGACTCTTGGTGACTGGACGAGGCAACTAAAAACTGTTTTTTCAGAGGTACGCAACGTGTTATGTGACATGAGTGTTATTTAGTTATATATATCACCTAACATTAACATTTGTATATTTGTCTTTGGTAGGTATGTCAACCTCCGCGTAATGGAAGCAGTGGGCTCCTTAGAGCAGAAAACCAAGGAGAAAGTCCTAAGTGAGTTTAAACATTTCTTACAATTACATTAATTTTATATATATATGAAAATGAAATTCATAAAATGAAATCTTATTGTAGCTGTTAAAATATCAAAAACTTTATCTCAAACATATATAACATGCCAATTTTTACTTTTTAGTCTTTAAACATTTTTTTGTCACCTTTTTAAATAGTAATCAAAAAAGCGCCGAGCCATCTTTTTATAAAAGTTTGGGAAAAATTGGCGTAACAAGAGTTGTAAATGGTACACATGTGTTACATTTATGTTATATGTGTTATATGATGTAACATAAAAATTTTAAGTTTAATTTATTTAAATTACTTGTTTTTTATATGAAATTACTTTAGAGATTTGATAAAGAAACGTGTCAAAATAGAATTAAAGGGATTTGGTTGTAACGCATAGAGTCAACATCATGCAATAAGGACGTCTAACAGATTAAAAAGTTGGTAACGTAAATATATGGGAGTTTTTGGACTTTTTCACTGTGGGCCAAACATATGACATGAAAACTCATTCTTTTTAAGTAAAACAATATTCTGTCTTTAATAATATCAAAACATTAGGAAATACTTTCATATATAATTTAATGAATCTCATCTAAATGTCAACCAGAGAACATGCAAAATGAAACTATCTGAAGTACTAGATGAACAGTACACGCGGTTTGTCCTAAAACACTTGATAACACATGACAGAGTTTCAACTTATTTACTTATATGTGGTTTTATTCGGGTCATGATTTACCTAAACGGATCAAATAGGTTGAAAGTCACTAAGTGTCTCTTTTGATGGTTACGAGTTCAAATGGTTATTTAAAGATTTAAATTACTATTGTAATAATATTGCTTATATTTTACCCATATATTCATAATTTACAAAAAGCAAAGAAAAGACAAAAGGTGTTCGCACGTCACATTTACTAAAAAACGGAATGATTCAGCCCAAAACCATTGTGACCCGTTTCTCAACCCACTTGACCCGCTCATATTGCTGCCTCTAGTTGACACTTCAGCTTAGTTTTGTTCTAGGTTTGAATTGTTTTACTATTGTTTACCTAATATTAATTATCCCATTTCTTTATTTACATAAAAAAAAGGAGAAAAGGTGTATACATACGGGTTGGGTCACCCAACCCGTATTTTCACAGCTATTTTAATCCAAGCCCATTTTGACATGTTTCTCAATCCACCCGACTCACTTAATTGTCATTTTTTCTATTCTAAAACATAGATGTGTATCTCATATTTCTACATAAATTGATCAATATTTTACAGTTTCCCAAGAGTTCTAATCGACGGGCCATACGGTGCACCAGCACAAGACTACAAAAAATACGATGTCGTGTTGCTAGTGGGTTTAGGAATTGGAGCAACACCAATGATCGGTATTGTGAAAGACATTGTGAATAATATGAAAGCTAGAGAAGAAGAAGAACAACAAAATGCATTGGAAAATGGAGGTACATTACATAGCACTAAATCGGGCCCAACGAGTGCAAATAACTTTAAAACAACCCGAGCTTATTTCTATTGGGTCACACGCGAACAAGGTTCGTTTGATTGGTTTAAAGGTGTTATGAATGAGGTTGCTGAAATGGACAAAAGTGGTGTTATAGAGATGCATAATTATTGCACAAGTGTTTATGAGGAAGGTGACGCAAGATCTGCGTTAATTACAATGCTTCAGTCAATAAATCATGCGAAAAATGGTGTTGATGTTGTTTCGGGTACTCGTGTGAAGTCTCATTTCGCTAAACCTAATTGGCGGAATGTTTACAAGCGAATTGCGCTTAATCACACCGGATCAAGAATAGGTCAGTCTTATGAAATCATTCTCATTTAATTTCTTACATTTGTAGTATAACTTAATAATTTTACGCGAAGTAGAAGTGACCCAATTGGTGCGTCGGGTGGGTTTGGTATCGGGTTAAAACCACTTTGATTGTACAATTGTTATAGCAGTTTATCAAATTGCAGGAGTATTCTATTGTGGAGCACCAGCACCAACAAAAGAGCTTAAACAATTAGCTTTAGATTTCTCACACAAGACATCAACCAAGTTTGACTTTCATAAAGAAAACTTCTAATCGAGTCAAACCTTCTAGACTCGTATTTCTTAAACCACCCCACCCACACTCTCCCATGCACAGAGATACTAAGATCAAGGTTACTATAGCTTAAGATAATGTTCTCATTTTGTTTTTTTTTTATAAATTTTTTCAATATAGTGATTGAAAAGAATTGTAAAACGATAATGCCATAAGTATAGTGACATCCATAATTGCTTTGTTTGACAGCAAGGCAGTGTAATAAAATGTATTGTATGATTAAGAAAAAGAAAGTCCATGATTAAGATCTGGGTAGGATTGAAGAAAGAAAGATGGTATATTAATGCTGTTGTCATCCTTTCATCATGGTTGTTTTTTTTTTTTCTTCAAATAGTTATTTTTACTTCAATTTAAATTGTTGAAAATGGGTAGGCTATTTTAGGTTTGAGTGGCTGGTAATAAAACAAATATCTACAATTATTATGTGATGTGCGTGGAAGCACAAAAAGGAAATAATACATTTTTTGAAATTAAATATTTATATATCTCTGAAAAGCACTAAACTAAGCCAATTTGGAGTTTTTTCTCAAAAGATTATAGTTACGAAACTTATTTACCAAAAGAGTTATTTATCAAAATAGTTTTTTATTCTTTTTTAATTTTTTTTTGTTTCTCTCTCTTATTCTTATTGGGTGTCTTTCAAAAAAACTTTAAAATATTTTTAATTCTTATAAAGATTATTTCTTTTAAATTTTTTGAAATGTATTTTTTAACTAAATTTTTTGTGCTCTAAGAAAATGGAAGGATTTTGTACGTAAATTAATTTCTCCATAAATGTTTTAAAATTCATTCAAATTGTTTGATAAAAACTACTTTTTAGTAAAATATAAAATAGTTTTCTAATAATTTCTCATTATCGTGGCTTACGGTTCAATTTTAACGACTTTTTAACAAACCGTGCGTCAAACCGTTAGTAACAAAGTTACAACAAGGGAGGTCGGATATACGGTTTAGTACAAACCGTGAACCAAACCAATTGGTTTCTGTCACAAATCAATAGTGTTAATATTTGATATCACGAACGCTATAGAAAAAGAGTTTTTTTTTTTTTAACATTGTTGAAAGAATTAAAAATATTTCTTAGGAAATACGGACAAAAACATTCCATTTTTTTACTTTTTGTTTAGACATCACAAAAAAGTTTTATTCAAAAAAAATTTCAGAAAACTTTATAAAAATAATCTTTAGAACTAAAAAACATTTGACAAGCTCTTTTGCAAGACACCCAATGAGAATAAGAGAGAAAAATAACAAAAATTTGAAAAAAAACCTATTTTGGTAAATAAGTTTTCAACTATGCTCTTTTGTTAAATAAGTTTTGTAACTACACTCTAGAGTTATAAGTAAATAACTAAACATATATGATTCACAATTTCACACACTTTAATTACAATCAAAACAAAGGAAAGGAAAATGTTCAATTAAATAAGTGCTTATTCTAATAAATGCAAGAATGATAATATATCATTAGATCAATAGCTGAAGGTTTGTGATCAAACTGTAGAGAAAAAGTTGTTGGAGAATATTTGAGTAATAACCACCTTTATTGATTTTTTTTTCAAGTTCTTTCACTTTTTTTAAACGTTCATAACTTTTGCATAAGTGATGTGTGCTTAAGTATGTACGAAAACGGGGTCAAGAATTAAATTTATAAAAACGATAAATGCTCCTAACTACACATAAAAGGCAAGTGTACCAATCAATTAGCAGCGTAGCAAGTAAGACCGAGTATCGTCCAAGGACTCTTGGAACAGAACCAATAGCACACTCAGAATTCCTAAGGTCATGCAACTTAACAGAACTAGGGATGAAATAGTCTTTAACTAAAATAGCAAATAAGCAATTAACAAAGATCAAATATCAATCAGAGACAAAAGCAGCTACCTAGGATGATTAAGAATCAAGTAATCAGTTTGCAGTCAAATTGGATCATGGACTCACCTTT
>WOUH02000017.1:753036-781085 GCA_009936405.2 Stevia rebaudiana
ATTGATTGATTGTGGAGGTTTTTCCCGTCTTGTTTCAGTTGATTAGATTCATCCTAACCGATTGGACGATCCTGACACATACATGCTAATTTGCTGCAATTGTACATACATACACATATGTATGTATACATTGGGCCATTTGTGAGTCGGAAATTTCTACCGGTTACGGGTTTTTACCAATTTTTGCTAATTTTGGCGATTAAATTTCATAATTTATGAAAATTTTCCAATTTGTTCAATTTATTGCAAATTGTTGCTGATTCTCAACTTGATGAGATGTATTTACAATACATGGATGTATTTGACCTTCTAATTAGGTCAATTTGTCAAATTTTCACGAATCGAGCGTTGTTGTTGACTTTCGTTGACTTTCACCGTAATTGTATCCAATTACAATTCATTGTCACCCTTACTTGTTGTTGTTGTTATACCATGAATATAATCACATATATACATATAGCTATGTTCTCTCGTGCATATATACACATATATACATAAATGTTTGTATTTAAATTAAAATAAGATTTAATATAAATATAAATTGCGAATTTTGATGGAATGTCACATTTAGGTCAAAGCCAACATGAGCGTCCGAAGTCGCTTGCTCATTTCCCGGTGTGTTAGAGTTAGAAGTTTTCAAACGCTTTGTTGATGGTGAACCGAAAACAACCGGCACCGAACCAAGAAGCGGACTAAATTTTAATTTGTCCCAACAATCGCAGAGCGATGCCGTAAATATTCCAGTGCCGTCTAGTTGAAATTATGCAAACGACTCGTTGATAATCATTTCGTCGCTTTGACCACTACGCCTTGAGGTTTTCTTTTGTTGCAATATCCCATTGAATTTTTTGACTTTGTGGGACAAATCTCGTCACTTTGACGATATCATATCGTGCGTGCGGCGCTCCTCGGAATCTACTGTCTTGTAAAATTTTTCACGAACCTCTGTCCAAAAGGCGGGGCCGGTTCGATGGTTTGCTAAAAGGTTAAAAAATAAATAACGTGTAACTATAAAATTTTAAAAATAAGGTAGAAAGACAAAATATATATATTTACCAAACTTTATTTTCGGAAACGACGTGCCAAGATTTTGCCAACTCAAGCTCCTTCGCGGGCGTTCATTTTTCCGGCCGAGCTTTAGGAACCTCTACACCCCCGTCCTTCTTTTTGTGTTTGCGTGTGTTTTTTCCCTTCTCTTTAGACGCCGGTTGCGGTTCAGCTTGAGTCTCGGGTACGAATTCTTTGACCCCTTGAGATTCGTGTGCGTTAAACGGGCGATTAATCGCATGCTCCGAAAACCCAAGCATTTGGGTAAAAGGCCCCGGTTGAATGTTTAAGGGGTCAAAATAAGGTGGACGGTTTGGGTTGAGGTTAAATTGGTTGAGGTTGTAGAGGTTTTGGTTGTATTGGTTGGGGTTAAATTGGTTGGGGTTGTATTAATTTGGGTTAAATTGGTTAGGGTTAAATTGATTGGGGTTAAATTGGTTGTATTGATTGGGATCCATTTGAAATTTTTATAAAAGAAAGAAGAAGATTGAGAGATTTTGGTTGAAGAAAGTTGTAAAAAATATAGAAAATGGGTGAGATATTTATATTAGAAAAAAATGATTTTTTTTTTAATTTCCAACGGTCACATGGGGCCCCACGCACCACCCCAAACGGCTAGATTCCTCTTCCCTCATCCCTCACGCCGTGCTCATGGCCACGCCCACCCTCACCACGCCTGGGTGTTTTGGTGTTGAGGGGCGTTAAAGCCCTTCTCCACCCTTGCCCACGCCCCAGTAGCCTTAACGTAAGTAGCTAATCATCTACAACTTTAAAATTAAAAAGAGAGGCACAAATATAAGGACTATAATTAACAATGAAAAAGTCCAGAGGGCTTAAGTGTACATATGTGACCAGGGGGAGTCACAGAAAAACCCTTGCATCGCCGGGAAATAACGCCGCCGTTCACTCCCGGTGATCGGAGAAGTTGCCGGAAAATAAGAAAACCTATATCAACTAGATTATACGATGAATGTTACAGAGAAACGTATGAACAAAAAGGAGAGAGCCAAAGAGCGTAGAGAGAAACGTCACGAAGAGATCTCTCGCCTCCGAACCATTCCTTATTCCGATCATCAGAGGTAAATATTTATTCCGTATTCCGATCACGATTCCAAATCATTAATTTTGGAGCAAAATTTGATCACAATTTGGTACTTATTCGAACAGATTCGAGTGTTCAGGTAATAGGTTGAAGTACATAGAGCAGCAGTTATAATTAGGGTTCCAATTTAAAAATGTAGAATGGATGTATTTTTATTGCAATTATATGTATGAACTAGTGTGTTATTGATCCATTTTCCACATGATGAATTGCTACTTTCACTAGATTTGTGTACGATTCAATTAAATGAATCATTATCAGCTTTGCATGTTCAGCATTTTCATTTTGCGTTTTTTTTAACCTGAATGCATATAACATATCGATTAAACACACGCGTTTAAGCGCATTTCTTAGTAGATACAATCTTCAAACATTTGGTCCTTCATGATAGGCTATGTTGTTGTTAGGTCCATACATGCTAATAACAATAACATAAGCCAGAATATATTATGATAGCATTCCATTATCATAATAACTGTATTGTTACCATCATTAGATAGCTCTCTAAATAGGGATTATGAAGTATTGTTTAGAATGTTCAATTTTGTTTAATATTCAAATTATATTCGATAGGGGATATAGGGTTAATTTAATCATCATTTCAGAATCTAAACCAGGCAATTTTGTATTCTTTATTTTCATCAGTTAAACTTTTTAGGTCCTGTTTGTTATATGGTTTAAACATTTAGGTGGTGGTCTGCAAGCACAATAGCTGTGGTGACAGGTGGCAATAGAGGAATTGGGTTTGAAATTACACGTCAGCTTGCAGTACATGGATTGACAGTTATTCTTACTTCACGAGACGCGCTCGCAGGGGAAGAAGCAACTAAAATACTTCTAGAAAAAGGCTTGAAAGTTGTTTTTCATCAGCTTGATATTGTTAACCATGAATCTATTGATTTGTTTTGTGCTTGGGTAAAGGAAAACTACGGTGGTGTCGACATTCTGGTAAAATGAAAATTTGAATTTTCTAGAATTAAAATATTAAGCGTAAAGCTATAAGTTGCACAGGTCATACGGATTTGGGTCAAGATGGGTCATTTTGGGTTTCAGCAAAAGGTCAATGTCGTAAAATGCATCCCCGTTTATATACATAATTATGCAAACTTGTGCAGGTAAATAATGCGGGAATGAGTTATAATATTGGATCAGAGAATTCTGTTGAATATGCTGAAAAAGTTATAAACACCAACTATTTTGGCACTAAAAATATTGTTAAAGCTTTGATCCCACTGATGAGATCCTCTGCTGAAAGTGCACGGATCGTTATGGTGAGCTCGCGACTGGGAAGACTAAACGGCAGGCGAAACGTATGTATGATCTTCTCTCATTTATGTATTTACTTTGCCCTCGTTAGTTTAATATTAAAATATCGTAAAATGCAGAATGTATCTAAACATAGGGGCTTTATACCCCTAAATCCTTTCTTAGAATCTTGTTTTAAAATTTCAACTAATTTATTAACAAGTTTTACTGAATTTTAATTTCGGTCTTTTATAAAATTCCATATCAGAGGATTGGTGATGTGGATTTGCGACAACAGTTAGAAGACATTGAATCACTATCAGAGGATACAATCGATTCCACAATGAACAAGTTTCTTGAAGAAGTCAAAGATGGGAGTTGGACCACTGGAGGATGGCCTCAAAACAATACAGATTATTCATTGTCAAAACTTGCGGTCAACGCCTATACAAGACTTATGGCCCGAAAACTTTCAGAACGGGCCGATGGTCAGAAGATTTATATCAATTGTTGTTGTCCGGGTTGGGTCAAAACCGCTATGACGGGTTGGGCCGGGCTAACCTCACCTGAGGAAGGTGCTGATACACCCGTATGGCTCGCCTTGCTACCGGGCCAGTCGATTACTAGTGGTAATTTCTTTGCCGAACGACGCGAGATAAACTTTTGATGGTAATCTACTTTGTTTAAGTCCTTCTTTGTGCGAGATTAGTAAAATTTATTACATGTTTAACATTGTAAAATAACAAAAATCATCCTTATTGTTATAGTGACCCAAGCTATTTGATAATATAGAATTGATTATTATAAGAGGGGAGGGAGTCCTCCCAGTTTTCTACATTTTTCCCCACTGCCACATCAGCTTCCTCACTTTTTCACATATTTCTCGCATAGCCGTCCCATTTTTCCTCACTTTTCCCCACTTTTCCACCTATCACTTATTTAATATTTATTAAATATAAATAACATTCAAATATAAAAAACTTTCATTCATTAAATAAAAAAATACAAACTAATATAAAATAAAAAGAAAAAAAACCTTAAATAAAAAAAACGTCCAAAAGAAGAGAAGAATTTGGTGTGAATGAATGGAGAAGATGATTGGTATTTATAGGGTAAAAATTAAAATTTTTTTTTATTTAAACACAACGGTTCTTTTTGGCACCCCACCCCGATCGGTGAATTATTCCCGAAAAACACCACCCCAAATCCCCCCCGGGGGGGGCGTTCCTTTTTTTTCCCGGTGGCCACGTCGGCTCCCTGAGGGTTTCCCTGTAACCACTCCGTGCTCTCTAACATACCGAGCACCTGTTGGTGGAAATTGTAATTTGGATCAACATCAAGGGCTAAACTAACAAACCGCTCACAAACCCATTGTTGTAACAAATAAATTGTGACAAATGGTAACATGAGTCTTTTAGAGAGATGTTTGTGCTAAATTTTACAAGAATGCAGATCCCGAGGAGCGCCGCACGCACGATATGATATCGTCAAAGTGGCGAGATATATCCCACAAAGTCAAAAAATTCAATGAGATATTACAACAAAAGAAAGTCTCTAGTCGTAGTGGTCAAAGCGACAAAATGATTATCAAGGAGTCGTTTGCTCAATTTCAACTAGACAGCACCGGAACATTTACGCCATCACTCTACGATTGTTGGGACGAATTAAAATTTAGTCCGCTTTTTCAACCGGTGCTGGTGATTGTCAGATGCTCATCATCGTCAAAGCATTCCAAAACTTCTAACTCTAGCACATGGGGGAGTGAGCAAGCGACTTCGGACGTTCATTTTGGCTTTGACCTAAACGACGGTGACGAATTGGAAATACAAGATGACGAGCCGGTTCGTCCATCCGGTAGAGACAAGGCTAAATCCAGAGCCAAAGTCAAAGGTAAACGACCTTCTTCTTCAAACATGTCGGAGGATACCGAGGGTTTATCTACGATCGCCCAACAACTCGGTCATTTTAACACTATAGCCGAATCAAGAATCGAGTTGAAAAAAGAACGACAACGTGCTCTCGACATGCGAACATTTATGGTTAACATCGACCACTTAACCGGCATCGACCGCGAACTTGCTGAGTAAGAGAAGGCTAGGATTAAGGCCAAATATTCTAGTTAGTTTTTATTTTCAGTATTTTTATGTTTATTTAGTAATGTGTTGTTTTTTTAGGTCATGTAACTTTTTATTATTTATGTATGGTTTTTATTTATTTTATAATTGTTTTTTACTTTTAATAATTATATAAATTAAAAGAATTAAAAAAAATCAATGATTAAAATAATCAATACATTTTCACTCTCCATCACTCACTGTTACACCAATTTTCCACCACCGTTTATCTCTCCTGCGTGACACTGACGCGTCATAACCCACCTCTTCACCACCCCTTACCATTACGCATAGTCTTATAAGTATATTTTATGCTGCAGGCATTGTAACTTTCTATAAATTTTGTCTTTGTGACTCATTGATCAAACTTTTCATATTTCTTAATTGATTTGATGATCAACGAAACAAATGCAATCGCTAACGTTAACTTATATGACATTACTTGTCTTTTTATGATTAAAACAACGATACTTTAATTAAAACATTCAACAATCACTAAAAAATTGTGTTTTTAACTATTTTGCAACAAAAATTATATACATTTCGATCCAATACAATGATACGTTATGGTTCGAAGTGGCTACAAAATTGCCACGATTTGTTGCAGATGTTCATAAAACCATCGTCTTTCCCCTATTCGCCACGCCACCTTGCGAATCTTTGTAATCGAACACACAAACAAACAAATCACAGTGAATCAGATCACAACAAGAAACCAAATCATGGCGACTTTGCGAAGAACTCTGTTATTCGGCGTTTCTCGCTTCATTAAACCCACGGCAGCTCCGCCGCTGGTCTACGGTGGCGCACCGGCGAACGAAATTGTCCGGTATCAGTCTCTTTTCCGGCCATCGGTTAATTCGTATAATCGTTTCTGTTCTTCGAAGATTGATGTCGACTCGATGGAATTCGATTTGTCTGATGAAGAAAGCAAGCGGCGATTAGTCAACAGGTTTGTTTTTATCTGGATATGTGTGATTAACGTGATTAGTAATGATTAATGATGGATTATGGTTTCATTTATGTTGATTTTTGTGAATTGAATAGATTGGTGTATAGAAGTAAACAAAGGGGGTTTCTTGAGCTGGATTTAGTTTTGGGAAGTTGGGTGGAGAATCACATTCGATCATTGGATGAGAAAGGGATTAGGGCACTTGTTGATGTCCTTAATCTTGTAAGTTAATCTAATAATCTGCATTTCTTTTGCTCGTAAAGAACCTGCATTCAATACATAAATATGGATATTATTTCTGCACAATTGAATGTCTAATGAAATTATGTTTATTGTTCTTAAAATATGATCTATTTATCTTCTTACAAAATTGCTAAAAACCTTTGTCTTCTGTTAATATCACAAGAATATAGCGTTCATTATGTTGACTTTATCATGCAACAATTAGCACAAGTCTATCCACATGTTATTAAGGGTTTCTTTAGTTGTTGAAAGTAATTTTCCAGTTTATTGTGTTTTCAAATTACATACAATCAATTCCTACTGTTTGGAAACATTAAAATCGATCCTGAATTTCTGATTATCTGATATCTACCAGTAAAATAATCAGTTAGCGGTAGCTTCAACAAAACCAATTACTCTTCATATTCCTTAAACAATCACACTCAAACATCTCCACATCCAAAACTATCTTTTGCAACCCAGTTTGTTGCAATTGGTTATCTGATTCTAATTATTCAATATCACATCATCATTTCCAAAATGCAATTCTAAATATCCTATTATTAATCTGAATATTTACGATATTACTTTGTTACCTGCAGGAAAATCCAGATTTATGGAAATGGCTAACCGGGCAGGAACAACCCCCCGAAGCTATCAACACAAATCCTGTAAGTTACACATCCATTTTCAAAATGTATTCATTCTAAAATAATACCAAATTTTTTAAACAGATACTAAATTATTAAGTTGTAAACATTAAAATATAAGATGTTTGCAATTGATGGTCAGATTTGTTCAATTGATGGTCTAATTTGTTCATAAAGTTAAATTCATTGCTCAAATGATGGTCAAATTTCTTAAAATCATATTTGAAAGACTCTCATCCATTTCAATTGATTCTCTATTGTGTGATTAGGTATTCACGGAGGTGCGTAGTAAGGTAATGTACAACCTCGACAACTATGCTTCTCAACATACACGGGCCACACCGGGGCAACCATGGGTCAGAGGATGGGATGATTTCAAAAAGGGTCGCGATAGCCCGATTGTCGGGAATCAGTAATTAGTTTTACAAATATGTTTACTTCATATGATAAAACCACCAAGAATAAAGTTGTTATAGTATAATATTTAATATTACCCCATGGATTTGAGGTGTGAATAATGTAGTATTTATCCCTAGTTAACAACAGTAAACATCACTATGATCGTTTATATTGGAAATCATATTTTAAATAGTTACCAAATACATTAGATCATTCATACTAGTTTTCTCATTCTCATTTGTATTTTTTTATTAGTATATCTTTTCTCTCTTATTTTTACTCATAACCACTCTAAAAGAACTATTAAAATAACATCACTACCTTTACTCTCTCCTTTATCAAAATCATCATCTCCATATTTTTCACTAAATATATGGGTGAATGAGTAACTTTTTCCCTTTCCTTCACGCACAACCACTTACATCAAACATCAAATCTTATGGGAACCCCTCATAGAAATACATAATCAACTCTGAATCCTCTAAACATATTCCATTGTTTCAATTGAAGAATGCACACATGGGTTGAAAATAGATGGGTTGGTTAATATGTCATATTTAATAGATATCGAAACATGATCTGCTGGGTTTACCTGAAAACAATTTTTTGTCTATTTTTCACATAGATGTATTCTGAAGGGTTTGTAATCCTTATTTTGAAGTTTATTATTTAAATGTTCAACTCTACGTGTATTTGTCATGAGTCAAAAGTAGATATGAAATTAAGATGTTATTTATTGATAAATAAAGTAATCTTATGAATAACACATCCATCCAATGTTGTATACAAATAAGTTTTTAGATTTGTAATTGTAGCTATACGTTCGTGAATTATAAATGTAATATTTATCATCTTTCACTGAAAAATTAAAATATGTTACTCATTTAGCATACATGTATTGTATTATAAGTGCATTATCTTTGGTACGTAACCATCTATATCACAAGGGTTTGAAACATTTTCAAAGTATCATGTGAATTTTCTAAAAATAATAATTTTTGTGTATACTTTGATTTATGCATGTTTCATGATCCACATGAAATTTAAACCAACTTTTTTCATGATCCACATGAAATTTAAACTAACTTTTACTTTTCAAGTATAAAAAGTTATTTTTCTTTTTACATATTGACAGTTAAAATGCATATGTTTATTTTTGTGAGAAGCATATGATACGATCAGAATAAGCCATGTGTACAATATGTACAATATGCAAGGGGTATAGACGTAAACACATAATTATGGACTTGAGGTATAAAATCACGGACCGTCTTATGTAAAAGAGTAAATTACACTTTTTATCCTAAGATTTGTAATGCTTAACAGATTCAGTCCACTTTTAACCTAAACCGTTTATAACATTTCAAGTCTTAAGAATATACGTCTTTAAAATTTAAAGGTTTTAGTATTTATGTAACATCATGTAATACACGAGTTTTTAAGCTCGTATTATTATATATATATTTATAATATACAAACGAGGGGTAACGTTATTTTAAATAGGGGGCTTATTATAAGAATGCCAAGAGGAATTTAAAAAAAAATCATCAACCGGCTTAAACGAACTCCGATTGAACTCGTTTTAGCGGCGTTGGAACCGACTCGTCGAACCTTTTCTCGCCCCCCAAAATCCTAAGCCCCCACCCCACCCTAAAAAACCTAACCCACCCAACACCCCACCACAAAAAACGTAAAGTTAAACCCTAAAGTTAAATCCAAAAGCTAAATCCAAAAGCTAAACCTAAAAGCTAAGATCATGAAGTTTGATATGACGGTTCAAACGCCGTCAAGATGAGTTCAATCGAAATTCGTTTGAGGCAATTATAAAGTTTTTATAATCCTCTTAAACCTGTTAAAATAAACTCTCTGTTTAGATGAACCTAACCAACAAACGAGTGTATAACTATAACATAAGACGTGTGTAAAACAATAAGACAGAAAAAGAATGTCACACGCAGCACCGGTACAATACATCTTGTTTGATTCCCAAATTGGCAAATTCTCATAATTCTGATTCGCAATTGTAACCCTAGATTCACTACATACTTCTTTGTGCAATTGGCGAATTCTTGGAGCTTTGATTCAGGTATTTTGCCTCTTTTGATCAGCCTCTTTTGCCTCTTTGTTCGTTTTGTTTTTTAAGTTGTTGATACAAAAATAATGATCTACTTACGTTTTGCAACTAGATTGTTTTGGTAAGGAATTGAAGAAATGTAGCTCGTAAATTTTCACTAAACTGAAGCAAACCTTTAATTCCATGTTACTTTTAGTCTTCGTGTTTGTATATGACTATTGAGTATAATCGTAACGACAAATTAATTAAATCTTGATGAAGAAAACTGAATGATGGTATGAATAGAATCTTCTTCTTGTTCGTATTCGCTCTTTTTCATACTTTGGGAGCTTGAAACAAAACCAAGATAAGTTTAGAATATGTCAAATTTTGATGAAGAACTATGAAAAATCATCACAGGAGCCACAGAAAAAACAATAGTTAGGTTACATCAACGTCGCGAGTACATCTTTTACTTGCAGTTATCTTAATAGAAATTTGCAATGCTTTTGGTGTATTGTATGTATATCCTTGGTTAAAAAAGGCGCGAGGCGAGAGCTTCATGTACGTAAGCTGTTGCTGTATGTACAACCAAATAAGCTTTGTGTACAACAAAAAGTTGCATTTATCTCATTTCTTTTACTTATCAGCCTTTTAATCAAGTAAAGTATTCATAATCTATTAATTCTGTTAAGTCATTTTTACATATTAGCATCCTCCAGTTTCTACATTTGACCAGTTTTGACCAACTTGTACATGTTTATATCCTGTGAAAAATGTTGTAACATATTGTTTTGTATATTTCAGCATTCTACATGGCCAAATTAAATGGAAAAAAGATACAGCAAAATGAACAAAATACGAGCAGACATCGTGTTAGAAAAAACTTTAGGAAATTTACAAACAATATATCTTCAGAAGTTGTCAACCGTTTTCCTGTTCCACAAGTGAATTCAACCGAAAATCTTGTTATGACTCCTGTTGTTGATTCCAATGAAACTGTTACCAAAAGAAATGAGGAATTTTCAGGTTATATATTCATGTGTAATGGAAATACAAAACCCGAGTGTTATGTAAACCGCGTTTTTGGGCTTCCTGCTGGAAGACGGGAGATTGTTGAAAAAATAAAACCAGGTGCAAAACTTTTTCTTTTTGATTTTGATGTGAAGCTTCTTTATGGTGTTTATGAGGCGGTTTCCACTGGCGGCATGAACTTGCAACCGACTGCTTTTGGTGGAAAGTTTCCTGCACAGGTAAGCTAATTAGAGTTACAATAAGATTTCATGATGATGATGACACGATGATATATGTGGAAGAATGTTTCATCATGTATGATGTTGTTGGTTTTGTCAATAATCTAGTATATCTAACATAAACATACTAGATTATTGATATCGTGGATATATCAAATTTTCGTTTAATAAAGATGGAAATGCGTCGAAACGTCTACATTTATTTACGGATCGGGCTTGGTTGACCCGAAAGACTTTTGTCCAAACTTTTTATTTTCATATTTAATAAGTTTCTAAATATGATTACAAAAGTTGCATTCTTTTAATAATAACTGAACTTTTTTAATAGAATGATGTAGGAGTTTTTATGCATTAAATCCTTTGCCCAATGTTTGTACATATTCATATAACATTAGTGTATGAAATAAGGTTACAAAATTTTAATTATCTCATAATAATTCAACTATTTTAATAAATTGATGTTGGAGGTTTTATGGAATTAAAAATCTATTTGATAGGATTCTGTCCAGTTTGACCTCTTTCCTTTTAACAAACATACCCGGTTGGCTCACTATAGAAAAACATTATCTTATTTTTGTTAGTAAATCTGTCAACATTGCAACTTCTATATTTGGATTGTCAAATACATGGCAACCAACAATGGTTACCACAAAAATTAACAATTTACTTTTCATTTAATATGATAAATATGTTGAGTCTTGTACATTATCTCTCTTCAAACTTAAAAAAATGGTTGACTTATGTGGATGTGGTATAAAACTCTTATAATTACTAATTAGTGAAGCCCACATTGGAATCACAAAGTTGACCCCTTTTTTGCGGTCCTCATAATTTACGTGTTTGATGATGTTGTTAACTGTTATATACTTATATTATTATGTCATCATTTATTTAATTTTAGGCAAAGTTTGCATCTTTAAACTGCTGCTTATTTATTACTTCAATAATCTTCAGGTCAAATTCAAAATCTTCAAAGATTGTCTTCCACTGCCACTAAATTCTTTCAGAACTGCTATCAAAGACAATTATCAAGGCTCCAAGTTTTCACAAGAACTTAATGATCAGCAGGTAAATTCAGTTATTTCGCTTTAAAACATCATGCACATACAGTTGTAAATATTTAGCATTTAAAAAAAAAATTAAAAAATTTCTTGATAAATAAGTAACTTAAGTTCCACCAACAGAATATGCGACACTAAATAACTATTGTAAACAAAAAATATAAAAAAATAAAATTAATCTTAACCTACATATATTGAATATAATTTAGATCAATCCTGGCTTAAATAGTATTATAGTAATTTATCTTAATGTTTAAAAATAATTAATAATTAAACGTTCATCTGCAGGTAAAAGACCTTATATTGTTGTTTAAACCAATTGGTGCACCATTAACTGTTACACTACACCCACCAGTACCCAATTCTGCATACAGACCGTGGGTCCAATCGTCAGCATCTAGTGGTCAGATTAACCCGTCATTAAACCCGCCTTTGCAGACGCGGTATCAACCTTATATGACCAGTTCATTGCATAATATTTCACAACAAATAAACGCGCCTCAGTTTGTTCAGACAGATGGGTTAAATCCATATCCACATCATCACTATCCATCTGCGCATGTTAATCTGCATCAGTTTGCAGAGAATCAACCGCGATATTTCACTAACGCGCAGCCTGAAATTGTGCAAGAATCGTATCCAAGGTACTGAGTTTGACCCGTTTGATGTATTATTCAGATGGGTATGTTGGGCTGGTTGTGTAACGGGTCAAGATGCATTTGGGTCGATACGTGCCATTTTATAAACATGTCAAAACGGGCCATGTGGGTTGGGTTGGTTGAGAAATGGGTCAAAATGCATTTGGGTTTTAACAGGTCAAAATGAGCCATGTGGTTTGGGCTGATATTCAAAGACTTTTTAATTTTTATTTGTCCATTTGTTCATGAATAATTATTGTGTGTTGATTATATTACAAAAACATTATTATCTACCTCTAATAAATCATTCCAAAAAATGCCACGTGGCATTTTCTCAATTTTTCTTGACTTTTTTTATTTTTTAAATGAATTAGATTAATATTTTAAATTAATTAGATCAATATTTTAAATTCTTTTATACTTTTTATATTATCTTAAATTATAAAATCGATTTGTATTTTTTATTATCTAATTAAGTATTTATCTTATATATTTAAAAAAGTAAACTGCACTTTTTATCCATTAGGTTTGCAATATTTAACAGTTTCAGTCCACCGTTAACAGAAACTTTTTTTATAACAGAAACAGTCTCTAACGTTTCAAGTCTAATTAATTTTCATTCCTAACGTTGCAAGTCTAAAAATTTGTCATCCCTAACGTTTCAAGTCTTAACCGTTTTCGTCTCTAATGTTTCAAGTCTTAACATTTTTCGTCCCTAACGTTTTAGGTCTTAACAGTTTTCGTCTCTAACGTTTCAAGTTTTAACAATTTTCTGTTTAAGGTTTAATGACGAAAATTGTTAAGACTTCAAACGTTATGAACGAAACCTATTAAGGGTGAATTAAAACTGTTTAAGTCTTGGAAATCTTAGAGAGGAAAACTGCACTTACTATGTTGAAATTTTAAATTTGACGTTTCTTTAATTTGTATAATTATCAACTAAACTTAAGGAATTTATATTTAAAAAGTTTCTAATGAATAATTTTAAAATCTCAAAGTATAATTTATAGTAAAAGATGTGTCAAACTTAATATTTATATGCAATGATTCAATACAATGTTAAATGTTGATTATGTAACCCGTGTAATACACGGGCTATAAGCTAGTTACAATATAATCTAAATCTTTGAATAAACGGAGGTTATATGCATCAAAATAGACTTTTTGCAACGGGGTTATATTCATCAAAATAGACTTTTTGCAACTGTCAACCTATGTGACTCGTTTTTCTGGTAGGGTATATTATATTTGATTCGTTTCAGATAAAACACAATCCAAATCGACCCGTTTATGTAGTAGAAATTATTACCTCTGGTTTAATGATCCGGTTTAGCTGGTCAAAATGGGTTGGCGAGCTGTAAATGAGTTGTAATCAAGCTGGTTATTTTCCTTTGTAATCTTATTTTTTTATTAATTTGATATTCTATGATCCATATCGGTAATTTCATTTTTAAACTACATCAAAACATATATTATTTTTATATTTTGCTATAAGCTAGATATATATGACCAAATAGGATCCTTGTTCAGTAACTTAAAGAACGATTAAAAATAGAGTGTTAAGTAACTTAAATAACTTGAAGTTATTTATGACATAATCCGGTCCAACCGGTCTGACCAGTGGACCAGGACCAGTAAGGCAACCGGTTCATTATCTGATATGATTTTGAAATCATTGATGGATATTGCAATATCTATTATAAGTTTATAACCCATTTTTAAAATTTCTTTACAGGTATATGACAGCCCCTGCGGTGTATCCAAATGATCAAACCGTTGGATACAATGGTTTAGCCCTACAAACCGTTATGAACCCTAATGACACGAACCATGGTCACAACCCTTACCCTACACCAGCACCTTTTCATGGTTCAGCTCCACCTCCTTACAACGGGCTACCATACGCGCAATCACAATCCTCTATGCCCATTTCATCTTATTACTCGTTTGTGGGGGGAACACGGATAAAGCATTGACCGCTTGCAGTTGACCTCGATGATGATGATGATGATGATTATTTAGTTACAGTTTGTATGTGCTTTTTTACAGTAAATTTGGTTGGCTTTACATGCATTCTCGTTGAAACTTAGGTTTGAAGACAAATGTTTCAACATATTTTGGTTTGATTTTGACATACTCGTTAGTCAACCGTTGACTTTTCTAGCTTTTCAATCTAGAATTTTAATCATTAGGTCAGGTATCTCATCAAACTCATCACAAAACGGGCAAGAAACCGAAGAAAAGCTTATATTCCTCGACAGTAATGCCACATCCGTCGGAAGCCGATCTAGCCTCGCTCTCCACGTCAAGAATGTCACATTCTTTGAAATCCAATTATTAATAGAACTTGTGTTCCATCTCCACTCAGTTAAGATCCTGAATTTGTTGTGTGACTACGATCTAACTACTAAAATTCGTAGCATATTATATAGTGTGAACACAAAACAAAAGACTAAAATTAAGGATATTATATTCTTATAGAATTTAAAATTTTCTCTTCTATTAAAAGGATTTTTAACTTGTGTTTCTCTCTAAAAAACATATAACAAAAACATATAACTCAATGAGCTTGATTTGCCTCTCACGTAAATATACGATGGGTTCAAGTTGTTTGATTCGTTTAAGTTATGTTTAATCTAATATATGCATTTGTCTAAATGGTTACGAAGGTGAGTTAAAATTGTATCACTCCTGAGAAAATGAACTTCAATTTCTTATTGTGTGGACTTAGGATATGGGTGTGCTACACTAGTCACTCACTTTCATTTTGTGCATGTCAGCGTCATATCATCCTCTATTTCACTTCACTTTATACATTTCACTCAAGAAAATGGACCAGTCCACATTAAAATTGGTGAATGTGTGAATCTTGAAGGTGGAAAGGGACAAAATGAAAAGTTGAAGAGGCGAAAAAAGATCAAAGAAAGAAACCAGAGATTTGTGTGGGTAAATCCAGGACATCAAATATTGCATGCAACAAGGAGAGGGAGTCGTGTTCCACGCTAGCGCTGTTGATCAGGGCCGCAAGATAAGCCGGGCCTAGGGTCGCCCGGGCGGCCGCTGATTTTTTTCGCGCGTAGTGTAAATTTCGCGATTTCGACCGAAATTTACGATTGTGGGATTAATTTACGATTAGACAAGATTAACTGTTAAAAAATAATAAAGCTCACAGTATATAATTTTATGTAATTAAATATCAGCTTTATCACTATCAAACACTTGAATTTTTAGAATATTCAGTAAATACAATATTAATAAAATACCTTTAGTAATATGATATGAAAGTTGATAAATAATTTTATCACGTTTTAAACCTATAAAACAAACAAACAAACATATCTAGTAAAATTACACAATATAGTAGGGTCGGATTGGGAGGGGGGAAGGGGGCTAGAGACAGAGCTTACCTTTAATCCAGAGAGATGAAGAGGTGTTCCAAAGAGACCCCCGACTCATTTTTTATTTTATTTTACCTCAATAAAGATATGTGTATATATATAGGGGGTGGAATCTATGCTAACCCTCTTCAAATGCGTTAATCCTTTAGCCCTACCATATCCACACACATAATTTCTTCTTTTTTTAATTAAAAGGGCATTGAAGTCTATAACAATCACCATTCAATGTAACAATATACAATGTAAGAAACTTTTCTACAGTGGTGTAATGAACATAAATTACATTTAAATATAAAAGGGGATTCCATAAATTGCATACAAATTAGAAGATTGAATCCCTCCTAAGATAGAACACCATTCATTGTTACTTGAAAATATTACGGAATATTACAAACTTATCAAGAAATCCTTACATTACTGAAAATTACACCAATACATTGAACATTTTAAAAAAATGCATCAGTGTAACAAGAAATCTGAAAAATAACACTTACATTACTAAAAGTGATACAATTTACATCAATCTAGAAAACACAACATTACATTACATTAAAAATTAATGTTACATTGTAAAATTACATCATTTAAGATACATTACACCAAAATTCATTTTACATTAATGCATCGCTAAAAAAAAACAGATTCTTATAAGCAAAAACTAATCTATAAATAAAGTACAATTGCTGTAAAAATCAGCAAGAAATCAAGATGAGAATTAACCCAACCATTTAAGCAAACATGAAGAACAAAGAAAGAAGAAGAAGTAGCTTCACCGGATCTTTGATTTCAAACAAGATATTTGGTATCGGTAGGATCTTGCTACTCCAAATCACCATAGCTGCCATCTTCATATTTTAATAACCCAACTAACCACCGCTCGGAATCATCTTTATTTAACACCCACCACCACCATCATCTCGTCCTCCAAACCACCACAGCCGACCATCTTCCTATTTTTAAAACCCAACCAACTATCGCAACCTAACCTCCACCCGTCAAAACACACAAACAATAGATTCTTCTAGCAATCGAATTGATATCACAGATCAAGCACACGCAATTAACCAAAATAACTCTTTGATTAAAAGGAAAAATAACTCAAAAACCTTACAACTCTCATACTTAACCCACATCTCAGGTTAGGTATTTATACAGAAGCAAGCATGATTTAGAATACAATTAAAAATCTATCTAAACCTACGAAATATGCTCCTGCACTTCAGCTTTCAATAGAAGAAGAGTTGATCTACAATTCCTCCACAAAACCGACTTGCCTTGCGGATATGCTATAGCCCAATACCGACTTGTGATTGAGTAGCCCATTACTTACCAACTTGTAAGTGGGCTCGGGAATTAGCCCAACACAAAAATGTAAGGAGAGTTGATGGAGAGTTTTGTCTCAAAAAAGCTTGGACAGCCACATGATTCGTTTAGGTATTTTAATTTTATTATTTTGCTACAATGCTTTGTTTTTTATAACAACTATTGTTTTATCATTTATTTTTTTTATATATTAGCTATTGAGTTCGTAACTTAGGGGCCGATTGTTTTTCCACGCCGTGGGCCTTGAGATAATTTTTGGGTACTCGGGGCCGGTCCTATGCTATGTCTAGTGATTATCACGTCAATCTTACACACTGAAGGTCTCCAGCTCGATCCTTGGCGCAAACAAAAAATGTATTTTTGACTACTGTATAATTAAGTTATTTTGTAATATGTATGATTTAGATGTTCAACAAAAACTGAGGAGATCAAAGCAAATGCTTTCAACCGGGTAGAATCAGGTCGAAAAGTCTCAGTTAACAATGATCAGATTGGTGTATTTTAACTTTAATTTTGGTGTGTAATCTTGGTGTATCTACGCTGTACTCCAGTGTCCTCTGGCAACTTGCTAGGGTTGGTGGTGTTTTTAACTTTTTTTTATTCTTATAATATTGCTTGATTATCCAAAAAAAATTAAAAAATGAGAGATAAAATGTAAAAAGGTAAAATTATTTTTCTTTAAGTCAAAAGGTCGTTCGTCTGTAGTCTCAAGAAGCAGTAAGCTGTAGTTAAGTTTCCGATGCCTATATATATGGCTATATTATTTAATTAAATTAGCCACCTAGAACTAGAATCCCATAACAAAATAACATGTGTGATGAATATTCGATTGCAAGGCAGATTCATGCATGTTTATTAGAGGTACCATGGATTGTGACAGATGGATATGGATCGGTAGTAACGCGGAGAGTTTTTCTGTTGCTGCGGTGAGAAGGGTCCTCGAGGATAGAATCGATTATAGCGATAGATTTGTTATGGACTGGTGTAAGTGGGTTCCTGCTAAGTGTAATATTTTCGCGTGGCGTGCGGAGATGAACCGCATTCCGACGACTGACGCCTTGGTCAGAAGAGGGATTGTGATTGTTGAGGAGAGGTGTTTATGGTGTAACGAGGTGGAGGAATCTGTGTCTCACATGTTTACCGCTTGTGGCTTTTCGATGGTTATCTGGCAGAAGATTAGTAGATGGTGTCGCATTCCAGACATCTTTGCGTTCTCTTTCAGAGACCTTTTGGATATCGCTAGTTTCAGTGGTAGAAGGGAGCTGGAGAAATCTGCTATCCAGGGTATCATTATCGTCTCTTGCTGGTTTACGTGGAAGGCGAGGAATGAGCTTAGGTTCTCGAGTAACGTCTCCAAGGTTGAGGATGTGTTTAGCAATATTAGATCGATGAGCTTTCTTTGGTTTAACAATAGGTCTAAACACCCCTCGGTTCAGTGGGTTGATTGGTGTAAATTTGTATTTATATAGTCTTGCGTTTTCTTTTGTTTTGTGTGCCTCCCTGGTTTTTGGGGTTTTGGCGTTTTTCTAATGAAGTTCTCTTTTCAAGAAAAAAAAAAAAAAAGAGGTACCATGCATGCATGTCATTAATATAGCATTATTCCGTACGTGGCTCAAGATTAACCTCACAACAAAGTTAAGAGACATAAACCGAACATGTTAAGACATTCAACCTAGCTAGACAGACATTTGTTTACTTATATATATTGTTATATATATATATATATAAGAAAAAGATTAAGCTTCATGTTAATTTGGGAACATGGGATCTGGCTCGTTAACCTTAACCACTGTATGCATACGATCATGAATCGAGCTGGATTCACGGCTGAAAAAGCGAACCCATTTTCAGATTTTAAATGTGCAATGAATTTGGGAAGTAAGGAGGAATAATCCAGAGTGTTTTGATGAGAATATT
This sequence comes from Stevia rebaudiana, assembly GCA_009936405.2. NCBI lineage: Eukaryota > Viridiplantae > Streptophyta > Magnoliopsida > Asterales > Asteraceae > Stevia > Stevia rebaudiana. The sequence continues at coordinate 772,411 of WOUH02000017.1, forward strand.
GAGACATAAGTTTCTTTTTATGGTATTTTATTGAATTATAAACAAATTACAATCATTTGGTTCCATGTGTATTATTCTCTCTTCAGAACATGTCTCCCAATATAAACAACCCTAAATCATATCCACAATGAAATCCATAAACTCAATTTAGGTTAACTGAATCAAGTTATCATACATGTGTTATTTAACAACATATAATTTTTTAATATGGTTAAGGTTTGATTAGAGTTTGTGGCAACTTCAATAGATTTAATTTGGCCGAACCATTAACAAATTCTAATATTATCTAACGGAAACCATGTGACCCTTGTAAATGTTTAAAGATGAAATATTTTTGCCCTAATGTGTGATCAATGAGGTGAAAAAACTAAATGATGGTCAAGAAGATCTTAGTTTTACTAAAGAATTATGAACTTTTATATCTAATAGTAATATGCTACAAATTGTTGAGTTTTTTATACATTATCTTATATATATATTATTTAATTAATTTCAATATAAGAATAATGTTTTACCATCATTCTGTTCTTTTTATTGTTTAGATTTTTCAGCTTCATATAAAACTAGTTGTGGAAAAAGGTGCGTTACAAATATAATAATAAACATATTATTATGATTATATAAAAACCAACCACAAAAAGTTGTCCTTCAATTCTTAGGTGTATACTTGTACACGTTTCACTTCCACGAGTTTAATATAATATTATCTATTTATCCAAAAAGTTGCTAGTAATTAACCATCTCTCAAAACACATATAAAAAGGCCTCAATCCCACAATTAGTTTTCATCCAAACATCCATAATTTGAGTTGAGTTGATTACAAAAACAAAAACTCAAAGTCTATCCACTTTTCAAAGGATCAAAAACTGTTTACAGACCACATTTTCTTGAAACAAATCATGGGTGCTGAAGATCTACAACAAAAACATGGTGATTTATTAGAAATCAAAAGCGAATATTTCAACAATTCATCAAAAAATGTTTTAGCAAGCTTGATACAGAAAATGGAAGCAAAGAATGTAAAAAAAAAGACCAGAACAAATCCCACAAGATATAATGCTCGAAAGATGATAAAAAGAAAGCGCGTTCGATGGACAAGTCAAGAAGGTTCTAGAAGGCGTAAAGTGATTGAAAAGAAGGTTCGAACCTTAAAGAAACTGGTTCCGAACGCGGGTTCATCGGTTGGTATGGATGGGCTGTTCAAAGAGACTGCTGAATACATATCAAGTTTGCAAATGAGAATTAGAATCATGCAGGCTGTGGTAAATGCATTGTCAAATTCTGAGTGAGTTAAATTGTTTATTAATTCTAACGATTTACAAAATCATAATGAAGATGATATATGATCATATGCTTTTATGTAGTTATTAATTGATCAAGATTCAGTTTCTTGATATTAATTTTATTTCTTTACTTGAACTTTAAGCACAATCAATGGTAGATGATTGTGATTGTGGTTGTTAGTTTCTATCTTATATTATCGTCTATTTAATAAATAAAAAATGGATAAATTATATGATACATTCTTTCGACAAGTAGAAATACAATTGGGAACACCATCAAAAAATAATATGTTTGTTTTTCCTAATTGTTATTAGTTTATTTGGGTGGCTATCTAAAGGTTATACATCTGGATATAATGCATATAGGCATAACCTGGATAAATAAATTATAATGATTACTTTTGAAATAAAGGGGATGTTAAGCTTATTTTTGTAGGAGAACAATATCCTTCTAGTAATGTATCTAGTGTACGTATCTACTATCTGTTGCATGAAATTGGCAGAAATCCTGGATAAGCAAAAGATATCAATAAAAATATAACAAATTAACAACAAACAAAACCATGTGTAACACAATATGTTAACATTAATAAGAGAACTTGTTTTGGATAAGTGCTAATAATATCAAATTCAAATTCTTTCTTTAATTTCTATCCAGCCAATTACATGATTTTGTTTAGTATCCGTGTATACTTTATATTGAATTGAAGAAGAGTTGGTTTCACAGGCATTTCATGCAACACTTGTTAATCAGTGTGCAAACAATAACGATGCTTAATTTCACCATAAAAATATTTTTCTACATAATAAATACTTAAACAATACCACTCCTTGTTTAGGGAGTTGTTGCGTATGTAAAGCAATTACATCCAACAGTACAAGAGAGAAACATAATGTCACAATACAATAGTAACTTCACAAGATTTATATAAATATACAAGATCAAGAATGTATAAAAACGTACTATCATACAACAACGTTAAACAATCCTAAATGCTTGAAATTAATTTCACAGGACAATCACAAAAATGCTATTCATACAAGAACAATATCATACTAGAACGTTAAACAACGACCCTACGTGCTAAAAGTTAATTTCTTAGGACACTCATAAAAATGCTAAAAGCACTCACATGTACAATTATACTGGAATGTTTTAAGTTATAAAAAAGAACACAAGCCTAAGTAACTTAAGTAGAAACTTAGCTCCAAAACATGCATAAGTTGGTCAAATTAAGCAAAGTTCATGATTAAAAGAAAATTTTGATTAATTACTTGATTGTTTAGCATGGCCTTGCTCATTTCCATCAGCGTGCTCCAATGTTGCAAAAACCCATTGGAGTTAGATCGAGAGGGTCTATTTCAAGCTTTCACATATTTTTTAGTTATTTTTTTTTTCTTTACATACAAGACGTTACATGCTCTCGACGGATCTATCATGTGAATTAATTAGATTTTCTAGGTACGTGTGTCCTTAGAGCATCCACTTAACACAATGCTAGACCATTCAAACGTTCACATACGCGACATGCACGCTAGTTGCCAAAACATAGTATATTTTATTCAGAGTGTATACTTAAACACAACACTCATTTTTACCTTACGCCTCTTATCAGAAACATTTTTTTTAAAAATAGTACCTATATACTATTCAATGGTTGGACCCAAAACCCTTCGTTTAATAGCATTCGAAATTTAGGACGAGATGAGGTTTTGATGAAGCCTCCAACAACTTGCTAGTTAGATCCACCATCCGCTAATTACGGCTATGGAGGTGCTCTTAATAGGTTTGTTTTTTGGGTACGACTTTGACGTACACTAAATTTTGCTAAATGAGATATCTTATAAACCAACGATTATAAATATATATTTAAGGAATGAAAAAAGAACAGGTCGCCATTGGACTGCGTGTTTTCATTTTAATTATTGAAAAAGAAAGAGTCTACCTAAGACATGAAATAATTTAGGTTGGTTTAATTTGAGATTAGAACTTAGAAGTATGGGTAGATTTATCTCAAAGAAAAAAAAAGGTTGGATGATCAAGCACTCAAGCTGATGATGTAAACGACTATTTTCCAAGAAGTACGAAGATGCTTGGAAGTTAAGACCCCACGTGCTATTTGGTTCTCTAGGATCTTTTCAAGAAAGTGAAAAACTAGCTTACCATTAATGACAACAATTTGATCGAGCAAGTGGCTGGTGGCTCACCTTGTTAGAAATAGCTTTGAGTTGACAAGTTTCTATTTTTATTCATGGGCTTCAAAACCCGTTTACTTATTTACAAATATGTCTAGCTAGGGCGTTATATTTGCATAAAAGTTTGAGTTGGCTCATTTCAAATTGAATAGGAGAGATGGTTTACAGATTTTATGTGGTTCTTGCTCATCTGGTGCCGGTGAAACTCTTAGGTAGTGTTTGGTATGGGGTATTTAAAGAGGGAATAGAATAAGTCATTCAAGGGTAATGAAATTAGGAACGTTTGGTTGCCAAAAGGAAAGAAATCAACGATTACATAGGGAAACCCATTCCCTCAAATTGTGTCGATCCTATTCTTTGGGGGACCCCCGTTTTTTTTTCATTCCGTTCCACGGCTCTAGTTTCTTTCACGATTTTGCCCTTTCGCATGTTCTCAATCCGATCTTCTTTTTAATCAATCAACTAAGAAGGACTGGATTACGTATCCAAGGATGGATTACGATCAGTCATAGATTATATATACATCCTGTGCACGAGCTTGAATCGTCAAAATTTACACCCGAAAGTTGAATCCATTGTCGATTAAGCTGAAGGTACTATCTTTCTAGCAAACCTTGTTGATTATTATTTGTTCGTTGTTAATGATCATGGTAAATTGATTGTGTTCTTTTTCTGGAATTTTGTTTTGATGCAAAAGTCACTCACAGTTTGGTATTTTGGATTTTGATTATCGTTATTCGAAATTGATTCATTGTGTTAAATTAAAAGGATTGTGACGGTTTGAACTGGTAGAAGTGAGTTTCTGATTTTTTGACTATTTGATTATAAGTATTCTGCATTTTCTTGACTATTTAGTGATTAGGTGTAGTTAATCTTAACAATCAGATTGTCTATATGCGTGTTGATAAAATGAACATGCTTTTCTGTTCAACGACCATAAGGTTAATAACGTTAATATACTTAAATTACTCTGTTCAAAATCATATGCTACTTGTAAATAAAAAAAATAGGTATTCATGAATGACTATGATACGTCAGGAGTGTAAGGTGGTATGGCATAGTGCCAAGAATAGTAAATTCCAATAGTACAACCATATACTGTATTCAAGAAAGAAAAGCCATAATCATTTTGCATCAGCAACTCCAGGTTACAGCCAATGTTGGATTATTTTGGTTGGATCATCAGCCATCTCCAGTGTTCCGTGTATGGATTATTTTTATATTTTTCAACTGGCCAATTTTGAATGATTGTTAGTTTATTTTAGTTGGATTCTTCCGGATGATTTTTTAATTTTGTTTTTGGTTGGATTCATTTGATGGTTTTTAAAATTTATTACTTAAAAATATATTTTTTAATAATATTGGATAATGTTGAGTAAGTTGGTAAAAAAATTTATTTGATGTAACGGTATTTTTGTCATATTTAATTTATTGTATTCTTTAATAGGTATCAAACAATACAATGTAATGATTCATTCCATTCTCATAGGGTAACCAAACAAGATAATGGAATGGTAATAATCTATTTCATTCCTTCGTTCATTCCATTACTTTGTTCATTTCATTACCTCATCCATTCCATTACCTCATAACAAACAGACCCTAAGCCTCCTCCCTATTTGAACCCAACCCAGAAGAAGTATATATGAAATTGAAAAGAGAAGTTTATAAAAATAAAGAGAAGTGGGTTTTGTGGAAAATTTAAAAAAAAGGTTTTTTTTTCTAAACAAATTTGGCCACAATCAAGGGTGGGCCCCATATCCCCTCCAAAGGTCGACTCCACCGTTGATTCCACGCGACAAATATTATTAGTTAAAAAACCTGATCAATCTCATGTACTTGGATATTTTAAAAACCTGATCAATCTCCTGTACTTAGATATTTTTTTAAGGTCAGATATTGTTGTTATTATACAAAAACTAAATTATATGCTAAACTAAATATAAGAAAAAAAAAATTAATTAACCTCGGGTGAGAAAAAACCTAAAAAAACAAACCGCAAAAACCAAACTGAAAGAGAAAACCGAACCGATATTTTCAGTTCGGTTACGGTTATTCACTTTCAAATAACCGAAAATAAACGAACCGAACCGAAACAACCGAAAAACCTATAAACCGAACCTATATTATCCATTTCTTAAACCCAATATCTTGACATTTTTGTTAAAAGCCTAGACTCAAAAAAAATCACTATCTAGTTATTAACCTGAATAAAAATGTAAAAAACTTAAAACTCAAAATTAGGAAACAATCATCGATAGTACAAGTTTACTTTTTAATTATATAGTTTTGAACTTTTTTTTTTATATGTAAGACATGATGATGTACTATTGTTTCAATTTGTGTTTTTATCTCATAGTTTAGTTTATGTATTATTAATTACTAAGTTATAGTTTGCATTTTTTTGTATTAATAAGCAAAAAATAAAATTTAAAAAAAAAACCCGAAAATAACCGAAACTGGGAAAAAAAAAAGAAAATCGAACGGTTATTTAAAAGTAATAACCGATTACTTCGGTTATGGTTACGGTTTAGGCCAATAACCGAACACACCCCTAACCTATAGTATGTTGGCATCCAGATCGTGGAGTGGTAAACTCAAAGTGAGCATTTTAATGACTAATTCAAGTTTCTTTTTAAATAGTTGGGCAACCCATTTGTATTTTTACAAAGTTCAAACCCAAAAGCAGTTGACAATTCTCCATCCCATAAAAGCGATGATCTCATCTGCATAAAATGATAAACAAATGAGGTACAAGAGCCCCCACATGTAAGACTTTAATACATGGACCATGATAATTGATAAATACCCCACACACATATTGGATTTTAAAACATAGAAAATTAAACTGATATGGACACTTCATAATTTTTGCGCCTTCAAAATAAAGAATTGATACAATTTTGTCGTTTCACTGGTGATCACGCCAACGGGTCACACCCGACACACGTCACACCTGCCCATCGGTTGTGTTACGGATCACAACTGCAGCAACACACGGTTATATAAACAAAACGTTATGAGAAAAGTTGATATCAGAAGACGAAGTGAGAGAGACGATTGGCGATTCGGTGGTCATACGAATAACCAACGTTTCATCACAAGCAAACGATTAAGAAGAATCACCGTCATTACGCCCCGCTTAATCCTTGTCATTCAAGTAAGTAAGTAACTCTGATTATAGTTAATAATTGATCAAATGGTCAGTTTATGGCTGAAGTTTGTTTCTCACAAGGTGTAGGTGGATATCAAACCTATTTGAAATGATCAATGAGTCCATGACCATTTCATTTCTAGGATAATTGATTTTTGTTTGGAGTATTTGTTGGTTATGGGTTTTTGGTTGAATTTAATCGAGTCCACATTAGGAACAAACCCGGATTGCCCAATATCACTTTCTTGAAAAAAATCTAATCTTGAGATAATCCGGCGGGAAATTCAATAAAAAGGAACTTTCGGGTGAGTTTTATACGCATTGGTGTGCTTATGTGATCACAGTTTGACAGAAGTCAAGAAATTGAGTAAATCTTGATTCTTGTGTTGTTTAGTATTTTATGTCGTATTCTTTACCGACACCGGTTGCTTCTCCGTCTCCGGTTGCGAAGCCTAATATAAAAAAAAAGGACATCCGCTTGCTAAACCTCAGTTAAATTATTGTTTTAGAGCTCCAAATTATTTCTTGTCTTTAAATTATTTCTCAAAAGAAAGAGGAGATTATGAAGTGTGAACCACCAAGAAGGCCAGAATAGGTGACAGGAGGAGAGGTATTTGGCTGAATATGCTTGAATTACTAGAATACCCTCGTGTACTAAATGAGATTAGGTTGATTTCTTTAGTGGGATAATGTGTTGCCTAAGTTATTAATAATATATTACCCTTGACTAAAGTCATTGTTTCTCTTGGCGTTTGATATGTCGTGGGATGAATTCTGCTTTTGAAGTTTTATGTAGATTAATATTCTATATTTTCTTTCGAGTTATATTTTTGTTACAAATACATTTTGAACTCAATTGTTTATTCGGTGAAATACAATTTTTGGCTATCTGTAAATAATATTCTATGAGTAAATTTTGTTGTTGCTTCTTGTGTTTTGTTGTTGCTTCTTGTGTTTCGATCATAGTAACTATTTTTATATATTAGTTAATAAATTTTTATTTTGTTTCTTGAATTATTCATTATGTCCTTGTTATGCATTAAAAATTACCATTTTGCAGGGACATATTAGCCATCTACTAATGAGGATTAACAATGTAATTTTGCTAGTTTAATAAAAGACTAATAAATAAAAGGACCAATAATGCAACTTTGATTAATATACCTATATCATCAGTTCTCCACCCTCACCCAACCCGAACCAGAATTCACCTCCGCCAACCACCTACGACATCTTCTCCGACACCAACCACCACATCTCCGACGTCATCACCATATAACCATCATCATCATCATCTTTCCAAGAATCATCATCATGGCTAGTTGGAAAAAACCACCAAACCATCTCGAAATTGTATACTCCACCATCCATCAGCATCTTCATAAGCTCCAACATACCTGCAACCCAAAACCCCTAATTTGAAATTCCTGCATCGTCATCTTCATCATCTCTGGTTCTCGCAACACCATCTATCTTCATCTTCTGAATGTGAATCTAAATCACATCTCGCTCGGTCTGAAACTGAAACTCAACCAGCAATTAGGGTTAAACGCTTTAATATGTCATCCTTTACCGCAAACCACCAATCAACCTCTACTAAGTAGAGATCGACATCCCCAAATCGAACCCCCTCAATCGAGTAGAAATTGACATTGATAAAGATGAAGATGGTGGCCAGTTTAAATTGGAACCCTAGATCTTAGGATTTCAAATCTCGATTGTTGCAGGTGGGGGGTTTGGGCAATGGCGGTGGTGGTTGCCGGTGGCAGGATCTTCAACAAGGGCAGTGGTGGTTGCCGCTCGTGAGGGTCTTCGACGATAGAAGTGGTGGTCTCTTTAATGGTGGCATGGTGGCAGGAGTGGTGGCCGGTGTTGTGATCTTCGATCGATGGTGGGAGCAGTGGCGAACCCAGAAAATTTTTTCCTGGAGGTCGAAATTTTCATAAGGTCGTTTAATTATTATAATATAGTAATTTTTTTCAATTTTTGATCGGGTCGGTTAAGTCGAATCGGGTCGGGTCAAGATAAAGAAAGAGAATAA
>WOUH02000017.1:781185-795067 GCA_009936405.2 Stevia rebaudiana
AATAACGTTAAAACTAGTGCAATTTTACTTTTGCCCCTCGAGGGTTCACACATATATAAATTATATGTGCGCACCGCTACTATATATATATTTAATTCAATTACTTCCTGTTTGGTCAATTTATCTATTAGCTTCTTCGATAATCATAATTCATCAGGCACAAAGAAAAATAATTATCTCCCTATTATTTATGTAATTTTTATTTCAGCTAAATGCATGCAACATTAAAAAAAAGTGGGCCGTACCAGGGACAGATTGGCGTACTAAACTAGGACGACGTTGTTGGGCCATTGCCAGCACAACAGAATCTTCCACCTTCAAATTAAAATATAAAACATATTTTGAGATTTAAATTAGTTGAAAATATAACAATTTATCAGTCCGAAAATTAGATTTTGCATAAGACCTTCAAGGATGCCATTTCCCTCAAGCCCATCTCAACTGAAAGCATACTTTCAATATTTCCTTCCCCGGTTAAATCATTAATATCGCGAACAAATTTCTTCCTGTCAGAATCATCATTACCTGCTCCCATGCATGATGATAAGTTCAAATTAATTGCATTTGCAACCAATAAGTTAGAGGTTGGATTGTCTTTTATCTCATATGAATAAAATTATTATTTGTTTTTGAGAAAAGGGAATTGGGTCAAATGGGTTGAATATCATCTCAAGTCTATTTTTGATGCATACTGTTTTATTCAAAAACAGAGATTATAATCGTCACAATTCTTTTTTTTGAAATCATAATTTAAGGCGGTAATTATTTGGGATTGGCATACATGGACCAAGTATTAGACGCCACCTAAGCATCAGTTTGGTTAATGCCAATTCTAGGAAGTATAAAAAAAATTTGCTGAAAAAACTATATAATACAAAGTTCCTCTATTTAAAAAATTCACCTAGAGTTAAATGATACATGTTTCCCTGAATTCACTTAAAGAAATAATTCTAGATGAACTGTAGAGAATATTTAAGTAGATGCAGGGGTATTTTTGTGGCATTTGGTCATCTTACAATAATTAGTTTTTTTTACCAGAACAGGGTTAGATAATAATTAAGTGATTTCTACAGTTGTTTTAATAATCATGTGCCCTTAGTGAAAACTTTTGAATATTAGGTAGACTATGTATTCATTAACACTAAAAAGTTTAAAAAAAAACAAGTAAAAATGGGTTTGTGGATCAACCCGAACCGTTTTAAGATGACCCATATTCAACTCACACGTGTTTTGACCCGTAACCTAAACCCAGCCCATCTCTAACCCGTATATATAAACTACTGCAGCAATCAATGTGAGTTGGTAAACTTGCCATTATGCCAAGACGATTCCTTGGCCTTTTGACCAGCCGAAACGACAACTTCAAACGGTAATGGTGCAAATGATGACCAATGCTCATGCTTTGACCCCGCAATGTCAGCACAAATACCTTAAAAACCAAACAAATACAACGCGGGTAATGGTAATGTATCATAACAAGCATCTGGTACTTGTTACCAAAATATAATAATTAAATTTAATAGCATGCGATTACCGTACTGTACAGCTAAACCCCAATAACGAGAAAGCCAACACCTCTTTAGAACTACCTCCTCCTGAAAAACAAAATTATAATAGTTAATAAAAAGGGTAAAGCAGCAGAAAATGCTACACTTGAAATTTTCACCGGGTCAATTTATTTCAAACATGCCAGATAATAAAATTAGCTAAAAGACATTTATGGGTCAAGTGAGTTGAAAGTTGTAAAGTGTCTATTTTTGGTGTATCTCCAAAAACATTTTATCTAAAAATTCAAATTACTACAATAATGATTGTGACCTTGTAACAGTAATTAATGCATTCGTGATACAATGAAAGAATTGACAAAAAAAAGTCTTTGCAGGTCAACCAAACACAGATTATTTTGACCCGTACTGAAAAATGACAATCGAGTTTTGATCCACCATTTTGCCAATTTGGGTTGTGTTTGATCTCAAACAGTCAATTGGTTATTAAATAATTCAACAGACCAAAACGGTTGAAAAATCAATCTTACCATCTCTTCATGAGTCAAAACCATTCTCTGTGTCATTGTGCGAATAGCTTTTGCTTCAGATTCAGCTTCCTTGAGCTGCTCCATTGCACCCGCGGTCTCATCTTTAAGTTTCTGATAAAAAAATAAATAATAAATTTATTAATAAACCAAGAAAAATACAGCATTTCAGTGACTACCATGTATTTACCTCAAGTTCTGAACGAAGATTAGAAACTTCTGTATCTCTTCCATCTTTCGTCTGTTGTGCAGCTTTTAGAGCAGCCTGTGACAAGAAATTTTGAAAAAACTTCTTTAAGAATAAAAATTCCAAAGATAATTTGTAGAGGATGATGTATAGCAGGTCACCCAAGTATTCAAAACCACCAACTGTTTAAACAATTCTAGAGGTCGATTTGATTTTATTAATCCCAGTTTAGGCCAAAAGAACATGACTAAAAACTATAAGCAGCAAACTGCTCTTAAATATAACGCGTAGACACATCCAGAGTTGTAATAATAACAGAAATAACCCTCAATCTACTCAAAAGAATCAATACAAGATAAATTTTCAAAACATATTCGGGTGTGCTTGTAATTTACAACTCAAGAAGTGACAGAATAGAAATCAAGTTACAAAAGTGTTCCAATTAGGTCACTCATGCATCTTTTGACCAAACCAGGTCACTAAACCTTCAAATAAATCGGGCCATCATCGAATTTTGTTTGTTTTAAGAAAGTAATGGAAAATAAGATGTGGGGGTCAAAATTTCTAATATATGTAATCATATTAAAAAATAAAAAAACATGTTAATTATATTTAAAAATATATATAATAGAACTAAAATCCACGTCACCACTCTATATTAGCACCAAAATAACAAACAATATTTCCTAACTGAAACAAAAAAAAATCATGTAAAAAAAGCATGTTAAAACCCATATTTTAAATAAAACAAGAAAGCTGAGTGACTTAATTGGAACACTTTTTAAACCTAAGTGACCTAATTGAAACACTTTTAAAACTTGGTTACTATTCTGCAAAGTTACCCACTTACCCCTTTTGTAATTTTAATATCTTCCAACAAATTTCTAGCTGGAAGTGAAATTGATTATTGGGTGGCCATTAAAGTTGTTTAATATTTTGGTTACCTAAGTGAAACTGTGAAAACTTTTGAATGCTTTGATGGCCTATTTATAAATGATCCCTAATCTGAATTCAAATGCCAAATTGGTATTAGCTTACCTCTCTTTGACGTATTGCTGCTTCTTTCCTGCGGAAACATACATTGTATCATTTTGTAAATGTTATGCATAAAAATATGATGACACGATCTCAAATTACAAGTAATTACCTGCTCAACAATTTGGCTTCCAAAGATACCCCTTCTCCTAAAGAAGCCACCTATATAATGCCATTTTTGTAGATGAATATAATTATGTATATTGTTAGAGGAAAGTGAATACGGGGCTGTTACGTAACTTGAGTGTGAAACCATTCAAAACTACAACATTTTGATCAATCAAAATAAAAATTGATTTGTATCTTATTTTCTTGGTTATTCTTCATCATTTCACATATGTTTCAGATAAAGAAAACACACCATAAACCTTATAATTCAAATTGACTTCTTTAGAAAAAAAGTGAAGACATAAAAATAGGAATCCATATTCGTAACTGTGATAAAGAAAAAGTAGTGAAAAGTTATGTGAATTGATAGAAAAGAACTAGATAAAGAAGATTCAAGCTAAAATCTATGTTAATTTAATCAAAATGGTGTAGTTTTGAATGATTTCACACCTAAGTTAGGTGCATAACAGCCCCGTATTCACTTTCCCCATATTATTATTATCAAAAGCCAATTTAACCTTAAGGTCATCAGGCCATAAAACATTAAACTTCAAAGTGGACTGTTTGTGAACAACATTAAGCGTATACCTGTTTCTCTAGCTCTCGAGCCCGGGCTTCTGCTTCTTCACGTTTTTCTTCTACACGACGAAGCTGAAATAGATATATAACTAATTTGTTATACATGTACCTATATACTAATATACATGATTACTATTAATAAATTAACCTGAAGAATTAACTCACCTTATCTATAACAATGTCATGCTCTTCTTGAAGCATCTCAAGCTGCAAATAAGTGTCAATTTTAGTCAACCAAGGGTTGTAAAATTCATGTGAATATAAACTTATCACTTACATTTTAATCATTTAACCCACTAAATATCAAACAATAAAAAAATCAAATGCATTTTTAAATTTTGACAAGATATTCATACTTCATCGCGAAGTGCAGAAGCCTCATGCTGATCTCCCATTTCTTTTCCACGTCCAGTGTCCGGTGTAAACCTACAATTTGTAATCTATAAATATATATTCCCCTTCATTTAGCAATATAACTAAATATTCCTAAAGTGCACTTTCATTTACATAAAGGTTATGGAACTGTACAACATTGGTAGCTTTATGTATCTACGTGCTTATTTGTTTGTACAAACTTTACAAGGTTGTGTATTATGTCAACCTGATCTTAGCGAGTTAATCAAAAAACTCAATCTGGGCCCACCATTTTATGAGTAACACGTGTCACTCAATCTGGGCCCTTCATTTTAAGATGTAACACATGTGTACACATGTAACACATCTTAAAATGAATGGCGCAGGTTAAAAAATAGAGGGTCCAGATTAAGTTTTTTGGTTAACTATTTAAGATCAGGTTTACATAATACACACTTCCTAAACTTTACCACTTATATATCAGACTCTACCAAATACCAATAGCTTTCCTATAAATGGGCTTTACAGTCGTTCTTTGTAGATAACTGTATTGGTTTCACACTTCAATACGTAATCATTTACATATAGAACATTATGTGACATTCACTAATTAAAAATCTAAACATAAACATAAAATGCATTTATTACCGTCTTTCTCTATGTTGGCGTCCAGATGGGGGTTCTATTGGGGGTGGCACGGAGCCAGAGTGCACGGAGCCAGAGTGTCTCAAAGCTGGTCTATTAGGAGGCGCAACTTGTCCGGTGCGAACCGATACTGATGGTCTTCCCGCTGATGTTGAGCGATTAGGAGTAGTATGTTCCATGAAGTTCCGACCTAACTACATACGATCATAAGAAAATGACTGCAACATCAATCCAGACCAAAAAAGAGCATTTTATACAATATATGGAAGTTGGGAAATAGTTAATTATGTAAAATTCAAAATCAAAATCTATTATAAATTATACCTACCAATACCAAGGTTTTTTGAACAACACAGCCTCATCATATACGAAAGGGGATGTGCATATTTGGGATTCCTGGTTTTGATACTATTTAGACTGAATAAATTGTTTGATTTAGAGTTGCTCACTTAGTCTTATCACTGTATAATTAAGAATCCAGATCACAATTGCTTCTCATTTACTCTAAACACTGCTTATTAAGAATCTAAAAAGCAATTAACTTCCTGTAAAGTCTCAACATAGTAATCTAATTAACAAATAAATGATTTTGAAGCTCTAAATCCTTGATATACTAGATGAAATGCATATCATATACACCAAAGTAGGAAGATCATGAATTGCGTTGACTTACCGCAGGCGACGGCGATCTGTTCGGTCTAGCAAATGAAACACCAGACAACGCATTACCACTACCATTGTTAGTACCACTGTTATTCCCAAACGACGTCGGAGCAGCAAACCGGAACCCTAGATCATCATCTTCATCATCATCGTCAGTCGTCTGTGAAGCCATAACTTGCGCCAAACGTGCCGCCGCAGCTTTTGCAGCAACGTTTTGTGTCCTCTTAATCGTTGAATATCCAGACGGTTGACCTAATCGTGACTGCGGATGCGCCGGAGACCTCGCCGGTGACGATGAACCGGTGCTGCTGGAACCGCCGCTCCACTGGCGTGTGTACACCGGACTCTCCGTCCGCTTCCGATCCATTTGAACGAATCAAACACTACAGTATCAGATTATGGTGTAAAACTCGATGAATTGAGTCTGAATTTGTTGAATTGCTGGATTTTGGGATGCTATGATTAGGACTTATAGGAGAGAAACGAGCACCGGAGAGATCGGAGGAGGTGGATTTGGGTTTTTTGACGGAGATCCGACATAATAATAATGCAGTTAAAAACGGCTTGAGTGCGGCGTACACTTGGGGGTGTAACTTTAGACGAAAATAGATCACAAATATAATACAAAATTTATGAGGTTGAACTTGAATTACCGTAACTTTCAAACAACTATAGTTAAATAAGCGGCTGTTTGTTTCGGATGATTAAGTATGATCTGACTAAGTAAGAAGTTGACCCAGTTAGAAGTTCAGACTGAGTCTGCATCTGACTGCAACTTGGCTGTTTGATTTTGTATCTGACTGATTCTGCTGAATAATAAAAATAACCACATAAACTCAAATAATGTGATAAATAAAAGATGTAAATATATATATATATACACACATAAAATTTATATACTAAATCAAATAATATAATAAAAAAATTTCAACTTTAGTTGAGATTCTTAAATTATAATTAAGTTTATCCCATGTTGGTGTCTATAAAAATTGGAGGTAATAAATAATTTATTATATAAAACAGGAGTTGGTTTCTATTGGGCTTTAATGTGGGCCACTTGAAAACACTTTAAAACGCCAGGTATTAAAAAAAATAAACACGCCATAACTTCGTCTCTTTCATTCACGTTAACCTAATAACACCAACTAGCAGAGCCGCCATACGCCACCTAGCAGAGCGCTGGAGAAGAAGATTCCCGCCCTCGATTTTTGCTCGCGTTCGAGCCCCGTCTCCTCGAACTCACGCCAAACGACCCAGCCCAACCTCGCGTTCGAGCCCCGTCTCCCCACGAGTCAGCCGGGTCAGCAACATCCAATCTCCGGTCTCGGTCAGCAGGGGCTGGCTAGGTCAGTCGATGGTACGCTCGAATCAAACAGGCTGACTGGCTGGCCGAGTCAGCCAGTAGCCGGTCAGCCGCCGGGTCAGACGGATCAAACACCCCCTAAGTCGAATTGGGTCAACGTGAGAGTTTGCCAACAGGGAGTTGTAAACGAAGTAAACCGAACAAAACTTTCTTTCATCTTCTTTTTTGTTAAGCGTTTAACTTGTTTACAAAATCAAGCCAAAATTCTTTTTCGTTCATTAGAAATTTGACTTTATTCATGAACCCAAACAGACATATATACTCTTAAAAGAATACAAACAAAGACATTTTTAACCCCACATATTACACATAATCACTTTAAATAAACTAAATGTCAATGTAAAAACATTATCTAAGTTTCACGAAAACAAACGAATGAGCACAACCTCTGTTCATATTCGTTCTTTAAACTAAACAAACGAGAATTGATGTTAATGTCCGTTGCTTTTTAAACTAACGAATGAAAAATGAACTTCCATTGGGATGGTTCACGAATGGTTGGTTGAATGTTCGGTTCATCTACAACATTATTGCAGCCTATGTGTAGACCTGTAATCGAACGAAGATGGCGAAAGCTTGTTCGTGCTTGTTTGTTTAACGTTAAGGAAACATACAATTAGACACAAACAATTAAAGATGAGAGGGTTTATTCTTCATGTTTGTTTATTAAAAGGCGGGTCATATTTTATTCCTTCGTTGAGAAAAGAAACGTGCACGTATTTGTTCATCAATAAAAGGAACGCGTTTGTTAATGTTCATTTTCTAAAGTGTTACCAAAGATTCACAAATGTAGTTAATTAAGAAAAGTAAGAAAACATAATTGCACAAACATGAAGAAGAAAATAAATGAAGTTAAACGAGGCAGCATAGTTGGAATTAATCCGATTAAAAATATAAAAGCTAATATCACTTAAAAGTAATTTTGAATGACTATGTAATGAACATAAAAAAAACAAAATACAATCGAATAGAAAAAAGGAAATAGAAAATATAAGCGAACATAAATGAACAAACACATGAACGGACATAAATAAACGAGCACGTAAATAAAGAAACATAACAAGTTATTCATCTAATTAGAGTAACAACAAATTTATTGATGTCATATGATTCACAAACGACTAACTCGATGTTCGGTTTATTTCCACGCTAACTATTCGCAAGTTGACATATTTCATCTTTAGGAGTTCCATACCAAATTCTTAAAGCTAAAATGAAAATTGACAACAAGTATTATAAATTAATCATAATTATTTTTTACAAATATATACTTTTAATTATAAATTTATAGCCCCATGGAGTATTAAAATGCAAAATAAACAAATAAAAAGGTTTCTGGATTAACCAGATAAGGTAAATATTTTGGTCGCGTTGAGTATGCATTTTGACACAATTTTGGTTCATTTCGGGTTTCTTGTTCTTGTTATGATGGAAAATTGGAAACGACCGTTAAAGCGTTGATTATCCATGGATTGCTTTAAAGAAACTAATATCCGTTATTTAAAAAATCAGTTTTGAAATTTAATATATAATTTGTCGTTGTAGTATAGTGGTAAGTATTCCCGCCTGTCACGCGGGTGACCCGGGTTCGATCCCCGGCAACGGCGTTATAATTTTTAAACCTTTAGCTGTTTTTTTATATTTTATTTTGTGTGATATTATCGAATAGGTTTTACATGTTAACGCAATTTCAATTCGGATGGTTTGGTTGAATCCGATTAAACTGATTTCAACTAAATTCATTTTTAAGCTTTATGTATTTACCGATTTACTAACATACTTTACTAGTTACGTACCAAAATGTGTTGAACCAAATAAATCGGTTTGGTTTCAGAAGATATATATATCTAGTGGATAATCGAATAAAAAACCAAAAACTTGGATAAAGTTGGGAACAAACAAAAATCAATAACAATAACAACAACCGTACCCAGTAAATTCAGCTCACAATTTGGTTCGTGTTTTTCAGTTAATGGTTTTTACAAACACCCTTACTTCATGAACCCAATAAATCGTTGACGTCCTGCTCTACAACTTGTGCATAAGTTACTACCACTTGCAAAGAAAAAATATTAGTTACAACATCACTAAAAAAACTGGCAGATGTCTTGTGTTTATATTACAATTATAAATAAATAAAACTTGAAGACACACATGCATGCTTAAAATTAACCAAATATTTGGCCATATAAATATATAATTACACATTGAGGTGTTTTTTTTTTAAATATACATATGCAGTGGTATTAATCAGGTTAAAACCACTATACTTCTACACTCATTACTTGAGATTTATAACCGTAAGTTTTTTCTTTAATTCGGTTGTGTTCCTTTCGTATAATTTTTTTTTTGTTGCCCATTTGCTCCTACATAGCTCATAGACTATAAGGGTGGACGGAGTACATGTCGGGTAGGGGTATCGGCTTTTGAAGCCGAGAAGCTACACCACCGCCAGCCTCGCGGGTATCGGTGGGTACAAGGGTGGTCGGGTAGTTTTTGCATACTCGGTAATGATTCTAATGTTCCAATTTTCGACCTTACCCTCCTATTTGACCGTTAGAATTAGAAAAAAAAAACTTAATCAATTTTAACACACCCTATAAATAAACCCCATAAATCCACATATCTTTTATATTTTTCTTTCAACCACACATCAAAAAAACTTATATTTTTCCTTCACCCACACCCAAAAAATGGATCACCCTAACATTTATATCCCACCCAACTCACCTTCCGAAGAGTTCGAGTTTACTGCCGGGGGTAAGAGTATTGAATTTTTAGCGGGTGTTGTTGCCGAAGCTCAAGTTGAATTGGGTGACACGGCTACATCAAGTCGAACGCATATCAGACGTGATCGTGAACAAGTTCAAGAGAAGCTCATGAGAGACTATTTCGTAGCCGATCTGGCATACGACGAACACATCTTTCGCGAAAGGTTTCAAATGTCAAAGAGGTTATTTTTAAAAATTGTAGAATACATAGAAGCTAATTTTGAATATTTTAAAGAGGGAATGGACGCACGAGGGAGGAAAAGTTTCACGCCGTTACAAAAATGTACGTCGGCGGTTAAACAACTCGCAACCGGTAACACTCTCGACGAGTACGATGAGTACTTAAACATGGCAAATAGAACATTGCGTGAATGCCTAGAGCATTTTTTTAATGCTATAATTAAATTATACCGCAGTGAATTCTTACGGAAACCAACAAGCCACGACATTGCGCTATTGTATGAAGCACATGAAGATAGGCATGGAATTCCGGGTATGCTAGGTAGCATCGATTGCACACATTTTGTTTGGAGAAATTGTTCTATACATGAGAGGTGATCATCAATACCCAACACTCATGTTAGAGGCGGTGGCTTCAAATGATTTGTGGTTTTGGCATGCGTTTTGTGGTCAAGCCGACTCCAACAACGACATCAACGTTCTCCAACAATCGCCACTTTTTACAACCGAGGAACTTGGAATCGCACCTTACGTTTTTTGTCAATGATCGTCTATACAAGCGTAGATACTGTCTAACGGACGGGATATATCATGCGTGGTCTACATTTGTTAAATCATTCCCATTCCTACCTATGCAAAGGAATTTTTTTTAAGAAGTTGCAAGAATCTACATGAAATGATGTTGAGCGGGCTTTTGGTGTTTTAAAAGCGAAACGGGGAATACTTAGACGACCGAGTCGGGCTATAACTAAAGGAAATATTAGAAACGAGGTTTATGCGTGCATGATATTGCACAATATGATAATAAAAGACGACAACTTTGCCATATCACCGGACTACAAAAGGGATCATCCGGTAGAACCAATGACTGATGATAACGTGCTTGCGGAGTTACAAGACCCGACGTTACATTTTAAACTTTGATTTGATCTCGTAGAGCATGTAGCGAGAAACATGCCGGAAGTGAACCCGGAAAATAACCCGGATAATTAGATGTATTTTTTCGTTTATTTTATTTTATTTTTATGTTTTATTTTTTCGTATTTTTAATGTAACTTTGTTGTTCAATTAATTAAAAAAATTAGTATTATTAATGTTTGTTTATTCTTTTTAAAAAAACATAAAAAAAGGTGGGAGGGTAGTTTTGTTTGGGAGGGTACCAT
Organism: Stevia rebaudiana; assembly: GCA_009936405.2. Classification (NCBI taxonomy): domain Eukaryota; kingdom Viridiplantae; phylum Streptophyta; class Magnoliopsida; order Asterales; family Asteraceae; genus Stevia; species Stevia rebaudiana. The sequence goes on from WOUH02000017.1 coordinate 792,266, forward strand.
TGTCACTAATAGAAGGTACTTTAAAGGGTAGTTGGAGCATTTGACGTGACATAATTTGATTCGGTAATTTAGGAGGGTACTTTTGTTTGGGAGGGTACCATTCCCTCCACCCTAAGTAATATTATGCTGTGAGTAATATGTATAGTAATAGTGTGCTTTTTGTAGACTAATGCCTGATATTAAACTCATTGTTTTAAACAAGGGAATAATAGTAGTTAATGGATGTATGTGACCATTTAATCTAGCAAGCTATTTGTAAGAGATTAATTCATTCATTCATACTGCAAGTCTATTGTTAGTTAAAACCATTTTGTATGGCAACCTGTTTGCATGAAAATGTGTCATTAGTTCCCGTTACGGTTTTGGTCATGGTGATGCATTTTCAAGTAGATCCTGTTTGATGCTTTTGTCTACATGTTGAATATTTGTGTGTTGTTTGTTCAAAAGCTTATATTGTGATTTTGTATGATTGTTGTTTTTGTTTGTGTGTTTAAAGCTTAGTGTCCACTGGAAGCAACATTTTCTTCTCTAGGGAATTAAATGAGGGGTGGTTGGATGGAGTTCATTGAAATTCAATACGTTGAAAATTTCGTTCATTGTCGTGTTTGGATGACTAAGAGAACAAATTGGAATTGGAATTGATTCCAGTCAAATCTCACCCGCTACCAACCACCACCGCCGACGACATGCGCCAAATTATTTTTACATGCTAGTGTATTACAAATGTACCAACCAAAAACATTTTGTATCTTAAATAAATCATTTAAATTACAATTCAAATTTAAATTCCAATTATATTTTTAACAAAATTTGTCCAACCAAACGTTTTACGGTATGCTCACATCATTGCTTGATCATACCAATAGCTTTGTTATGCGTGAAATCTAATGAATATAGTTGTTATACGTTGTATTTTCTTATCATGTTAGCTTGAGATTGAGAGATGAACACGATCATTCAAAAAGATCTCAAGACCATAGGATAGGTACTAACGTATCATCTTTGTAACTAGTGCACTTTTATTTATTTGTATGTACATATTTGTATCTTTTCAATTCGTTTTTAACTCTCTTCCAATTATATATGTACTCATCTCCTAGCTTGGAAGATCATTGAATTTCCAAATATTCACATGGTATAGAGCCTTCTTTATTCTCTCCCACCCCCTTCTCTTTCCTATTGTCGACTTTTCATGCCCCTACACGCCTCAACAAGATGCTAGGAGCGAAAACACCGCCATATTGTTAAGGTTTGGGATAATGTATAATGCTCTTTTTCCTTCACCTTTTTGGATCGATACCTTCTCCACAACCGTTCACATCAACCTATAAGTGAGTAACTCCTCTCTTAAATGATAAATCCCCATTCGAGATCTTATCTCTCACTCCAAACTACTCCACTTTTCGATCCTTTAGCTATCGTGTTTACCCCTACCAATGTGATTACTCGGAACACAAGTTAGCCCAACAAATCCTCCCAAGTATTTTTTATTAACTATGGTCCAAGTTACAAGGGCTTTTGTTGCTTCAACCCTGTTAGCTCTGAGTATTTTTATTAACTATATTCCATATACTACTACATACATCAACAATCCTGACTCCCCTAGACCTTTCCACCTTTCGTGACAACCACTCTAGGGCAACACCTTTTCCGAAAACCACTGATCCCTAACCAACCCTATCTCACCTATTATATGCACAATCTGCATGAAATTGATACCCCCACCACCATATTCTAATACCACTCCCAACACCCCCTCCCAACTCCTCTACTGTACACCCATTCCAAAACTGCCACCTCACCCGAACACAACACAATCATACCTCCACTTATCAAACCTGACTCCCATTATAACAACTGGTCGTTTTCCGGCAGTCAACCGATCAGATTCCGGCCTTTGACTATCTGTAATCCGGCGATACGCCGTTTGTAATACGATATTTATATGAAATAAATATTCTCATTATGTTCTAATACGAATTTCGATTCATTTGAGTGTATACGGAATTTCAATACGAGCAACGGTTTGAAGGTTACACGCAAAACGATGCAACGTTCCATAGGCCTGAAATCCCGACACCTCCTTTGGAGGTGAAACCAATGGGGTGGTATAGGAAATGGAAAATCGTGAACATAGGCGAAAATCACGCGTAAAACAGAGTCTGAACGAAGCGGGAAACGTGATTCGAAGTTAACCAGTCGCGTTAACTAGCTTTGGAAGACACGTGTCACCACGTGGGAGGTCCGGGACCCACGTGGCAACACCAGCATTGTCATGGCATCGAATGGGACACGTGTCAGTTCATAGACCAATGACTCAGCGACACGTGACAGCCTCGGAGAGGCTCGTGAGTACTAACCGGCTACGTGCGTTGCGCAGCCCACCCACACAAGGTGGCGCGCCACGCGTAGGTCCTCGAAGGCGGAAAACCTCTCGCTTAAGTAAACCCTCACGCGTCGCGCCCCGGGCCAAAAACCTGCGCGTGGCGCGTAGAAAAGCGAGTTTTGCCTATAAATAGCAGACTTCGAGCAAACCTCAAATGCACACAAATCTTGAATTCAATTCACACTCTCTTGTTCTTATATTCTGCTGAAGTTTTTATCGGGTATTCGGATCACGCTCGATCGATCGGTTATCGCAAGGCTTACGGAGGTTACGCTTGTAGATTGCTAATTCTGTCGCTATCTTATTCTCTATACCGTTATCTCGTCTATCAGGTGAGTGTCACGGCCCCTCTTTAATTAACGTTTTACTGTTTTACAATACGGGGGAGATTACATATACATATCAAGGATAAGACA
>WOUH02000017.1:808439-829530 GCA_009936405.2 Stevia rebaudiana
ATGAATCTAAATTTAGGTTAGAATACAATGATAATATAAAACTCATATAATCATCGTGTTACAAATGGCGTATTGCCAGAATAAGTATAGTCAAAAGTTGAAAGTTACCTGGTCAACTGCCTGAAAACGGCCAGTTGTTACACCCCACCCCCAAAAACCTAACCTCCACCACCCCAAAAACCTAACCCTCCCACCCCACCTCCAAAAAACCTAACCCACCCACCACCACACCCCAAAAAACCTAAAGCTAAACCCTAAGATCTAAACCCAAAAGTTAAACCTTAAAAGCTAAGATCGTAGAGTTTGACAAGATGGTTCGAATGCCGCTAAAATGAGTTCAATCGGAGTTCGTTTGAGACGGTTATGAGGTTTTTTGAAATCACTCTTAAGCTTCTTAGAATAAGGTCCCTATTTAGTTAATCATTTCCCAAGATACATATTTATATAAACTTATAGGTATTGATTTAATTGATTTTTTTTAATTGATAAGAATTTTTCCCATTTTGATTGATTATTGATATAATAACCAGGTCATTGTAGGAATTTGTTGTCGGAATTTGATATTATAGGTGGTGGTGGCAGTGTAGGTGAAAGCTCCATTGAACGTAAAAACACTGATCCATTGAATGTAAATCCATGGATTTAACTTGTGGGTGTACTAAACTGAGATGGAGATCCAAGTTAGCAAAAGGAGAAACTAAACTAAAGTTTGAGTGTCCAAGGGCATAACAGACGATTACTCATTTTAGTAACAAAACTAATATAGTTAGACAGGGGGACTGAATTCGCACAAATCAGAAACTACAGTAACACGGTGGTAATCGAACACAATGGGATTGTTAGCGCCCTCAAACCATATGGACTCAAATTTACGGTTTATTCTTAATTTCTTTTCTCTTATTCGCTCATTGCCACTAACAGAAACATTAAAAAAAAATACATTTGGGGATTATGGGATTATGTTAAATATAGGAAGTGGTTTTAGTTTTGAAAAATATATGTGGATGACCATGAGGATTAAAAAAGCTAATATGAATTCAAATTACGTGCTTTTTCGAGTTCCCCGTAAATTGAATCGAGTCACTTCTTAAATTCAGATATATCAAATACCTACTATAAGTAACTGGATTTATAATTATCACAAGTACTTGTACCCTTGTAGTCTAGATATTATGATGAATATAAAAGTGATTGGTGTAAAGAAATCGAAAAGGAATTTCTTTTAATTGGAGCCTAAATTTGGTGCTTTCCTTCGGGGAGAAGATGTAGCTTTTGCTATTATAATGGTGATATAATGGTGAAGGCATAAGCTTATCATCGATCACCTTCATTGGTCAAAAGGAGACCCCATGGTTTCTCCCTACCAAAGAAATAAACATGTGGGGATGTCATTTTATTTACATTGTTACGTGATTGTTTAGAACGTATAAAATAGAAACTACAAAACTCTAAAAATTATATGAAAAATTACAATTACATTTTAAAAGAAATATGACATGTTTTATATGTATTTTTGTAGCTTTTTATAAGAAAAAGTGCCAATTTAAAAAAGATTGATGGGTTATCACGTGTAACTGATGTGTTTCACGTGTTTTACATACATAACAAACGATTTTTTTATATGTGACATGATGTTTACATATGTAACATGTTTTTCTAACAAAAAAAATGTCCATTTTTATTAAAGAAAAAAAAACAATTTAGAAAAAATATCTTGTTGGAGTTTAAAAAAAAAAATTCATCAAAAGTCATAAAATTAAATATATATAATTTTAAAAAAAAAACTTGTTATAAGTGTAAATATGAGTTTCTTTGGTTTACACAAATAAATGTATTTCCATATTATCCGATCCCCTTGCTATTTAAGATAATAATTAATCTACAAACATTATCCTATGTATTAATAAACCAACTTCATGAATTTCCTGCTTTAACGCTAGTCAAGAGTAACTTTGTCACCTGGGCTCCTGTCCTAAAGTGGCGGAACTTACCCAAAAGCTAAGCAGGGACGGAATTTCAAGGCTCGTAATTTCCTAACACATGTTTCGTGTCGCCAGGTTGGCGGTTCAGGTCCGGTCGGGACAAACGTACTAACCAATAAATACTACAACTTTCATTCAACTAAAAAAATCTACTAAAGTCTAAAAACTTGAATTCATCAAAAACATAAACATTCAATCAATTAATCAACTCATCATCAAAACATAATAATAACAAGATAACATCAGGTTATTTGATATTAAAACCTAATAAATTGGCCAAATAAAAAAAATTATACTTAAGGATTTAGGGTTTTGGAGGAGAATCACAAATTGATACCTAGTGGAGAAGATGATGGCAGGCGACGAGGCAGTGGCGAAGCGCTTGAGCTGGCCACTTGGCTGGAGAATAGAGACGACAGTCTCCAGTCACTCAGTTAATAGCTTCCGTTTGATCCTGGGCGTCTTGAGGGGGTAGAATTTTCAGCCCCCTATTATTTTTGGGTCTTCAAATTGCAATTGATTAGTAGGTCATTTCAATTGCAAGTCTCTTATAACTGCTAATGTGTCATTCCTATCTTTTTGGGCTTTTTTAATTAAATGTAGGTGGACATTTAATTATTTAGCTCAAGCCTCAGTGCCCCTGATAACATACCTATTGACATACTATATCGTAACTCTAGGTTCTTTAGTCAGCCGGGTTTCTTTGTCATCGAAATTTTTTAATAAACATAAAATATTTAAGAGGGGCAAATATAACTTTGTAATTTTTTTAAACAAGGGCGATATCAATATTTATTAAATTTTTTGAACTACCGGGTAAAAATTACACACCACGGGCGAAAAACGGAGCAGGAACGGTCACCCCGCCCGAAATTAACAAAGCTTTGCCCTTGCTGCCCTATGCGTTCTCCTCTCACTCACATGTGGTCCTTCTCTAGTAATCTATCAAGCGGCCGCTTTGCTTCGTGGCTACTGCTTCAATCGCCCTTGTTATCACACCTCTTCGACGATTAAATATTAATGTTGTTAAGAAACTAATCACATGGATACGATCAATAATCAGGTTTGATTTCTAACTCTTTTCTTAATAATTATAGCTCGATTCATGTCTATAAAGTTTAAAATGAGTCTATCAGTTATGAGTCCTCGAATAATTTATGAAATATATGTTAAACGCCACTTAAAAACAGACTTTTACTAGCAATTAAACAACAATGACAAATAAACCTTCTGTGATCATATATGAAAAAAAACCGAAGAAGTGTATGAAAAGTACTATTTTAAGATTTGTATGTAACTAGGTATCTCTCTGTTTGTCGCGGTGGGGAGCTTAGAATTTCGTTGTGATCCTGTGTGTAGTATCGCAATGAGTACAACAATATATATTACAACAGCAAATATACCATAATCTGACGGGTGCAAATGTTATTTATTTATGTCGTTAATCTTAGGACCTTCAGAGAAACGCAGATGTTGAATGGAGGTGGGAATTAAGCTTTAACCATCCTGGGTTTTGGAACATGATTTGTTAGAGATATATAGATGATATGACCACATAATTCTATTCTTACACTTAATTGGTGACTAAAGGCCATTATAATGTCACGACTCGCTCAAAACAGACCAAATTTCACGTGTACATCAGGTCAATGCTTCTACAATATCCATAATATTCCACATCATTCAAGGTTGTATTAGACTAGCCTAGAACCACAGAAAAGGCAAGAACATTTGCAACGTTGATCAATGGACTAGAAGACTCCATGAAAATATCATGGAGTATGGATCTAGAATTATCATGTAAATAATGTGGATATTTCCATTAGAAATGTCTAGATAGGAAGGATCTAGAAGTATCTATGATTTGTAGTGTACACCTATACATAGGAGGTGGCTTCATTTGTGCAAACCACCTCCCAATCATTGAGATTCACCTTGTATGGCATTCAAAGCTCTCTTGTAATGTTCTCCTTGTAATCAATACAAGTTTACTTGATTACGAGCCTTGTGTTCCACTACATAGTCGCTAGGAATCTTTGCGTTATTGGGTTTAGATGCTGATCTTAGAAGGTGTCTAAGAGCCGCACGTGAGTCTAGAGAATCACTCCGTGACATTTGGTATCAGAGCCGCGTCGATTCATCAGGATGGTGACTGAAGACGAGAGCAAGATTGTTCCGACAAACGATGAGAACCGTGATCGAGATAGAGCTGGAAAGAGGGGCAGGAGCAAGTCTAAGGATGGAGCCTTGGACAAACGCTTTGGGGACATGGAGAAAGCCATAACAGGGATAGGTCTACAAGCCAACGATACACTCGAGCAGTTGGATTCGTTGGGGAACGACTTCCTGGAACTGCGAAGTGACTTGAAGGATGCTATCAAAGTACTCCGCAACGAGGTGATGGCAGTGGTCAAGTATGAGATTGCCAAATTACGTCGAGACATGGAGGAGATGTCCCAGGACTGCCAGAAGCCTGATCGGGATGGAGGCTAAGGTGAATGACTGTGTAAAGGCCTTGGCAAGTGTAAGTGGCAACACTTACCCTTTTGCTTCAAAATTCAAAGTCTCAAAGCCAAGCCCGTTTGAAGGTAAATGCGAGGAAATGGCTGTTGACGACTTTCTATGGGAAATGAAGCGATACTTCGAGGGGGTCAACATCGTAGATGACTCGACGAAAATTAAGGTCGCTACAATGTACTTGAAGGACACCGCGGCACTTTGGTCGCCACGTAGACATGGAGATGTCGAACGAGGCACGTGCACTATCAACACTTTGTCTGAGTTCGTCCTAGATTTGAAGAATCAATTTTACCCACTCAATGCTAAGCATGAAGCAAAGAGTCGATTACGCAAACTCAAGCATGATGGCTCGATCCAAGAGTACGTAATAGAGTTCACCACTCTAAGTCTTGCGATCACGGATCTTTCGGATATTGACTCTTTGTTCTACTTCCTCGATGGGTTACAACCATGGGCAAAGATAGAATTAGAACGCCGCAACGTTAAAGACGTAGCTTCAGCCATTGCAGTAGCCAAAAGTTTAGTTGACTTGGAAGATGAACAACCACCAAAACCCACGATCGAAGAAAATAACAATGAACACAGTGGAGGAGCTAAACGGAATCATGCACGTAAAGTCACCAACCAGGAGGAAGGGTGCTTCATTTGTGGGGCTCACGGGCACATTGCCGGTACTGTCTAAAGAAGGCCAATTTATGCGTAATGGTTCGGACACATTGCCGGTACTGTCCAAAGAAGGCCAATTTACGCGTAATGGTTGCCCAAGGCAAGGATTACCAGGATGATGAGCAAGAGGCGAGGTTAGGAACATTGCAACTCATCAACACCATAGGAAAATTGGGGCCAGGAGTGGCTAATGGGCAGGCCACAAACCTGAAGACAAAGCATAGAAGACGCTCAAGAAAGGCTAAGAAGCTGACCATGGTCAAGGAGCTTGGGAAACCGCTTGACACAAGTAGTATCGGTTGTACTATAGAGATGTTGTGGCCAGGAGTGACCAAAGGAGCCGTCACAAACCCGACACTGGAGACGAAAGGAAAGGGAATTCCTTTCATAAGCATAGAGGTGAACGGCATGCCAACACGAGCCTTAGTCGATACGGGGGCCAGTCATAACTTTCTCTCAAAGGATGAAGCTACGAGACTAGGACTCAAGGCGACAAAGGAGTTAGCATGGATCAAGACAGCAAACGGGGATGCTAAGATGATCGATGGGGTGGTCCAAAATGTCATGGTCAGGATCGGGAACTGGAAAGGCACCATAAATATGTTGGTGGTACCCATGGATGATTATAAAATGGTGCTTGGATTGGACTTCTTTGACTAGGTAAAGGCCTTCCCCATACCGTTCTCAAATTCTCTATGCATCATGGACGAGGATCAAGTTTTCATGGTTAAGATGGAGCGGGGTACTCGAGTTCAAGGTCAGATAGTGTTAGCCATGCGACTGATGACCAACAAAAGGGAACAAGGACAAGACAAAAGATTCGAGCAAGTCGTGAACAAAGAGACAGCAAGCAACGTCAACAACTCACGACGAGGGCGTCGTGAATTTAGATGTGGGAGAATGTCACGACTCGCTCAAAACAGACCAAATTTCATGTGTAATCAGGTCAATGCTGCTACAATATCCAGAATATTCCCGATCATTCAGGGTTGTATTAGACCAAGCTAGAACCACGAAAAAGGCTAGAACATTTGCAACCTTTTGGATCAATGGACTAGACAACTCTAATAAAATATCATGGAGGATGGATCTAGAATTATCATGTAAATATTGTAGATATTTCCATTAGAAATATCTAGATAGGAAGGATCTAGAAGTATCTAGGATTTGTAGTTTACACCTATAAATAGGAGGTGGCTTCATTTGTGCAAACCACCTCCCAATCATCGAGATTCACCTTGTATAGCATTCAAAGCTCTCTTGTAACGTTCTCCTTGTAATCAATACAAGTTTACTTGATTACGAGTCTTGTGTTCCACTACATAGTCGCTAGGAATCGTTGCGTTATCTGGTTTAAAGGCTGATCTTAGAAGGTGTCTAAGAGCCGCAAGTGAGTCTAGAGAATCACTCCGTGACAATAAGGTCACTAACATAAAAACACAATCCCATAAAGAAAAGTTGTATGAATTAACACATTATATATAGCTTAAGCGCCAATGATTCTCAGACTCAATGGTTGGGGTGAGCTACCTAAAAAATCATTAGAATGATAAGGTTTTAAGTTTAAGTACCACCTAAGACATATTAGGATTTCAGGTTGTGTAACATAATTTTACAAAATTTAGCTTAAGCATTTACCTTTTGAAGTTTGTTATCTCCTTAGAGAATTGAGAGATAGTCCAGGCAATCATCCTAGCTTGAGTCTCTATGGTATATTTGGAACGCTCACGATACTATATTTGACAAAAATGACCCTCAACATCGTTCATTCTGTAGAAAAGTAAGTCCACACGCTCTATGTGGCTGATCAACAGGTCACGTAGGCTTTCACTTTTTGAGAAGAGTGGTATAACATTGTAAGGGTGTAAATCATTGTATCAAGGTGATCGTATGATGTAACAAAAGGTGTTTTTTGGTTTGGCTTTAGCCCGTTGCTAAGTAAGCTGAATCTACTAATATAATTCTTTTGCCTGTTAAAAAAAATAATGTACTTAATTTTCTTACAAACACAATAACACATATATCAAAGTGAGTTGTAGCCGAAGAAGTACGCAAGGATTTTGGACATAACATTAGAAAGATCTGACAACCCATATGTTGTCTTGGGTAAACCAAGCAAATTAATTGTGTCAAATTGACCACTTAATTTCATGTCATTCTCCGTACAACTTAAAAAAAATTACTTGACGCATCATACATCGATCTCTTTACTTTCTCGTAAGAGCAAAAAAAAAATTTACCGCTCGTGAAAACAATTAGCTAGATAATTTTAAGAACGATTTTTTTATTATAATATTTTGTTAACAGCTGCTTTGAAAATTAGATCAATTGAAGAAATAACCGGTGCATACAATATTTCACTGGAAGAAAATCATCAATAATATATAACCTCATTCGTGATGTTAGAAATTCGTATTCTTGGATAATCCAAAAGTCGTGCATTCACTTTTAAATTGAACAATTTTATGGTTCTAACGAAATTCAACCGGATAAATATCTTAAATCTCATCAAGAACAAGTTTGAAGCATGTTATGAATTTCTAGCCCCAATAAATTGAAATTAATAATGAAGGATTCCTTTTATGAAGCAGCATATGTCGACTCAACATCCAGATTTCACCACTCGACCGTAACCAAAAGCCCTGCTCCATTGACCATGACAAGGGTTGTTTCCCCCTGGACACCACTCACCGGGGCAACCACTCACCGGGGCACGAACCTCGGACCCTGGGGTGTCGCCCCTTGGAACCTCATTGCTTAGCGGCTCCTTTAATTATGAATTTGAGACCCAATGATGATTCGTAATGTCCCATATCATAACGAATTTAAACAAAGGTACACTTCATGATTTCATAACTATTGGCTTGTTTAAAATCCATTATGGTTACTTAACAAGTAATTAATTGATTTACAATAAACTGACAATATTTAGATTGCCTTTGAGACCATCAATCGATTGTTGAACAGATGTACCGACAAAGTAATCAGTTTTCAAACATTGTTGTAGAGCACCAAATAAAACAGTTGACGCGTCTAGTCAAAAAAGAGCAATGAAACGGCCCTTTGTGGAAAACAAGCAAAAGAAGGTCTACTTTTTTGGTAATGTACTAAAAAGAAAAAATGTAAATTATGTGGATCATATACTAATAAAATATCTTGTAAAAAGCATAATTTTTGTAAGTGGGCCGTGCATGCATATTGCATTAGATACGTAAGATGTTCCTTAGGAAGCAAACTTAACACCATATATAAGAATACTTCAATATCAAGCAACACCCATCACCGTTCACTTGATTCTAAAATGCTATGATTCTTTCTTTAAAGATTCTTCTAATTTCTTTAACCATATTCTTTTTAAGAATATATTGTTTTAAAAATCATACTTATATATTATACTTATGAGATATGACATATTGATGGTTATCAGCATTGACAAAACTAAAAATGCTCATGCGAGTGTAGCAACCACGGGCGGATCTATGTGTGGGGAGGGGTCTCCCCGGAGACCGCTCAAAATTTTCCGCATAGTGCAAAAAAAAAAAAAAAAAAAATTTCCTTCTATATACCCGAAGATCGTTAAATGAAAATATGTAGACCCCTACTGTGTTTAAAAAGGCATCAGTTTCAAAAAAAGAAAGAACGTAAAAAACCTCCTCTCGCGAACCCGGGTTTTCGGAGCTGCATTCGTGTCCATAGGTCGTGTTGGTTAAACAAATTTGGATCCGAAACCCGTTTTTACACCCCCCTGCGCGAGGGTAGGACCTTTGGTAAAACCTATCACAAGACCTTGAAACACATTATGATGTTTATCCTTATAAACCAATCATTTTGTGTTCACCCAACAAATGTGGGACAAAGTAAAACCCACATAGGCACATATGAGACATCTCATTCACACACATATTTCTATAATTATATTGGGTTTTAAAGTTATGCATTCTTTTCTTTATATTACAAAAAACTTTACGGTTTAAAAATAAAATAAATTTAGTTAAAAAATGCACAATTTAAAATTTATGATTTATTTCCAACATTGTATTTATTTATTTAAAAGTAGTTGAAAAATTTTAATTATTTATGTGGGTATATATCTTAACGTGTTATTTGTATTATATGTGGTATATATAATTTTTAAGTGTTTTTATATATGGTCGCATCGCGTACAAAAATCAGGACGGTTCAAGGTATTAGGTATTTTTTTAACCTAATTTATTAGTTTTTTTTTATTAATTTTGATTTTTTTTTTAACTTGAATATGCAGAATAATTTTCTTTTGGAAAGTGGATAGCCGGATGTCTAGATCCGCCACTGGTAGCAACATAATAGAATTCTTTATAAATTGCTTCTGCTAGAGTACTACTCTAACAGTTACAAAATATCAAACTAATAGATCGTAAATACAATTTGGCCGGTCAAATGGTTAATCAATCGGACTCACTCTACTTTTGCCCATGAATTCTTTTAAACGTATGTATTGAGAAAATCACAGCTTTTAACAATCTTTTATTTATTTGTTATATAACAAATAGTTTGGAACTCGAATATTAATATAATACTCTAGCTTTTATTGGACATACTTTGTGCATATTGCGAATATTGATTGTGATATGCGATGGTACGTGGTATGCATGTATTCCATTCTATCTTATTTAAAGAGTATTCCATATTCAGGATAAGTTATACGAGAATAAATCGCTTAATATTTGGAGTATAAACGAGAGTTGGTATTGCGTGAAAATAAAGCAGCAAACTAAAAAGACTATTTCCTACTACTACAAATACATGTGATTTATAAATTATATCAAAATATATAACATTAGGTTACAAACTCTCGTATTAAATGGGGATACATTATCCACACCTAAATTTTTACCATTAAATCATTATGTATGTATATATATTAAGTCACTATATTACGATAACTTAAAACAGATTAATGTTTGACGCTTTTATGACTATAAGTTATGGCCTGAAATTTTAATATTATTCATTAAAAACATTTTAAATATAAAAACTCCTTAATTTTAGTTGGTATTTATAAAATAAAAGAAAATTCAAATTTAAATTTTATATAGATTAAACTATAGTTTTCGTCTATAAAATTTGCAATACATAATAGTTTAAGTCTACCATTAAAAGTTTTCCCCCTTTCCAATCTTAGAAGCTTTTGTTCTTATATAAACCTTTAAAAGAAAACTGCTATAACTTGCAACGTTAGAGACGAAACTTGTTAAAACCTGAAACGCAAGGGACAAAATTTTTAAGACTTGAAACGTTATGGACGGAGATTGTTAGACTTGAGACGTTAGGGACGGTTTTCTACTAATGGTGGACTGAAAAACTTAAGAATTACAAACATGAGAAATGACAAGTGAAGTTTACTGTTTTAATATATAAGATATAATAAATTTAAATTTAATTTATTTTAAAATTTAGAATAAAATAAAAAATAAAAAAGGTTTATAAAATTCAGATATTGTCATATGATATTATTTAGATTTGTTTATTATATATAGTAGGATTCTTTAATTAAAAAAAAAAAGCAAATTACATAAATGGAAACAATGAATTAATACTTAACACTTCTATTTTAAATTGTATCAGAGAAAATTTCTATATAAGTTCTACCAAAGAAGCGTTTGCATTCGACTACCCGAATCGTGATTTAGTAAGAAAGTTGATCAGATTAGACATTTCATATGTATCATAATGTTTCCACTAGATGATGCAGCCCACACACAAGGGGGGAGCCCGTTAGTGAACGCCAGCCCGTTAATGAAGTGCAGCAGGCCAGGCCCAAGCGAGAGACTAAGATTCCACGAAGGCTTCTGGATTAATTGAAGCTAACATCCTGATTTCAAGCAACTACTCACGATCACATGATTCCATTTTGCATCCCATGTTTTACATTATTTTACTTAATTTTAGTTTACTTGTGTACTGCATTTTTATCTTTGTTTGATGTATTTAAAGACTTGAGTTTGGAATAAAACGAAGGGTGCATCATTAGTTTAATTGCCCCAAGGCTTGTCTATTTCCTTTCTATAATATTCTTGGAGTCTCACCCGCTCGAAGATGCTTCCGCTTCTGATGACTTACTGCTCACCGTTACCGAACAATTCAACCTTCTCATCGCCGCTACCACCGCCGCTTCAACCTAGCACTCGACCCAACTCTCTGACCTCATTACCGCCACCACCAACCTTACTACCAAGATCGACCACCTCACCAACCATCTTACCGCCGAATCCTCTGATTTTCAAAAACCAACCACCCCTCTTGGTCACAAAAACCACACCAATTCCAACCCCAAACCCCCTAAAATCACCCTTCCTTTGTTCGACGGCTCAAATGCTCTTGATTGGATTTTCCAATTAGAAAATTACATCTCTTATTATCACATTCCCGATAACCAACGTTTATCTCTTGCCGTTTTTTACTTCATTGGTGATTCACTTTCGTGGTACAAACATCTAGCCAACAATGAATTGCTCGGTACTTGGGCAACATTTAAACGTGAACTCGAGTTACGATTCGGCCCGTCCACATACGAGAATTACGAGGCTACACTTTTTAATCTACGTCAAACGTCCACGGTAGTCGCCTATCAAACTGAGTTTGAACGTGTGAGTAATCGTGTCGTTGGGCTCTCAGAACATGCTTTAAGGAATTGTTTTATTTCCGGGGTACGGGCCGATATTCAAAATGAAATTGATATTTTGAAACCCATGACCCTACATCAGGCTTATGGCGTTGCTAGACTTGTTGAAGAAAAATTATATCAAACTCCTAAGCCCAAATACACTTCCACTTTGAAGCCCACCGCATCCACATGGACCCCCTTCCTTTTCACAAGCTTCTACGACTACCACCACTCCCAACCCTAATTCACATGCCCCACTTTAACCAACTCCAACTAAACCTCCACCCAACCTTCCCTTGTCCAAACATTCTGCTGAAGCCCTCCAACAAAGACGCAAAGCGAGTCTTTGTTTCTGTTGTCCGGAGAAATACTTTCCGGGTCACAAGTGTTCTTCGCCAAAGTTCTTAATTATCGTTGATAACGACGATCACGACGACATGCCACCCGATCCTCTAGCTTCACCAGATGACAACCTCTAACCGCCACAATTCTTGTCACTTTCGTAAGCTGCGTTTTTGGCGTATCGTCTACAGAAACTCTCTGTGTGACCGGCCATATCAAGGGCAACCCTGTTACATTTCTGGTCGATTGCAGAAGAACCCACAATATAATCCAGCCCCGTATTGCTTCTAATGCTCGGCCCGCACTATCAGGCGTTACGCGCGCCGTCGAGGCTCATCTTGCGCGTACCGCGCGGCCGGCCGTGGCGTGGTCCACTCTGGTGGTGCCACGTGTTGCCTCGTCATCGGTCAGCTTTTGCCACGTGTCTTGCAGACACGATATGTGTCTGCTGAGTCGCCTAGCTCGGTGATACGTGTCATCAACTGGTTCAGCGCGACTACTTAACTTGTTTTCGCGTTTCCCGCTTCGTTCAGACTTCGTTTCACGCGCGCTTTTCGCCTACGTTCACGATTTTCTATTTCCTATCTAACCCCATTGATTTCACTTCCTGAACAGGTATTGAAAAATAGGACTTATGGAATGCTTTATCGTTTTACGTGTAACTCCTATACCGTTGCTCAAATTGAAATTTTGTATATACTCAAGAGATTCTAAATACAAATTAGAATATGATAAAGGAATTTATATCATATTATTATCAAGTAAAAGTACATGGAAATCAAATACATCATAGTCTATCTGAAAACCGAGTGTTACATCGCGTAGCTCTCTAAATCGACCAAAAACCCTATTTTCGAAAGAATAAACTGAAAGCTAAGGTCAGGGTTTGATAGTTTGATTTCTTCTTCAAACTTGGACGATTTTAGGTGGAGAACAAGCTGAGAATATCAAGTTCGAAGCTTGGCAAGGATTTGTTAGCTAATTCGGTTGGTTTAGTATTTGTTTAAACATTGTTTCTACTTGTTTCTGTCTAATTCTTCTTTGTGTACTGTTTGAACGATGAATACAGTTTATTTAATGACTATTTTGATGTTTTCAATGATGATTGTTGGCTAGTTGCATTAGTAGTTGTCTAGGTAACGTTGATTGTATGATTTTGTGTTGAAATTCGGTGTTTGGACAATGATGATTATGATTGGTTGTAACTAAGCTAAAATTTAGACCATGATTAATCGTATAGCAGTTAATATAATGGTAACTGATAATAAAATCAAGTCTAGAGATTATTTGTCTATGAGTAGCTTCGATGTCATTGTTGAGTTGTCAAATTAAGTTGTGTTTTGCATCCTTGAGACCGAGAGGAGATAGGATTAGTTGTCTATTGCATGATTGACCATTGTTCTGTTGTCTTTAGTGCAAGACTTAGGCCGAGGCGTAAGTCGGGTATGAGAAACTTAGATTACTGGGTAGGTTAGGCCGAGCGGAAATTGATCCTATAGATTTAGGAAGCTAACATAGATAATATAATAGGTGTCTTCGTTTTAGTGGTCCAGGTTTACTGACTAACTCTACATTACTTACCTACGCCATTAGTTGTGTAATCAAAAGAAACCAAATCACCAATCTTGAGTCCATTATCTGATTTCACATAAATGATTGCATGATACTAGCCTAGGTAACTACTCTCTTCTCATTTGATTGTTTACACTTTGATAATTGCCTGCTTGCTCTTGTATGCTTAATTAATTTAGTTTTTAGTTAATTAATTGAAAACGACCAAAATACCCTTCCTTAGTTTATTAAGTTGCATGACCTTTCTTAAAATCGAGTGTGTCTTTGGTTTGGTTCTGTTTATTGAGTCTTTGGACGATACTCAGTCTTCCAGTCCAACTAAATCGCGACCGGTGCACTTGCCGTTAATGTGTGGAATTGCATGATCATTTTTATAGATATACTAGTATTTATGCCCCGACGCATTGCGGCCAGAACAAAGTCTCTCAAAGACGACTAAAGAAGCCAAACTTGCTTGGAGAGTTTAAGAACCTCCACTTACAGTTTTAGTAATGAGCAATTTATTGATGCTTTTGCATGAGCAATGCAAAATTTGTAGCAACAACATACCATTTTATAGTTAGAAATTAGGGAAACTGTTATAGAAATGTAACAAACTTTCAGCTTTGTTCCAATTAGGTCACTCATACTTTTTTTTGTTCCACTTAGGTCACTATACTTCAATGAGGTGTTCTAATCTTATACCTTTTACCTACAAATTTTTAGATCTTTTTTGATTTTTTTATTTTCTTTTTGTATAGTTAACTACCATAATTTTCTAAAAAGGTAAAAAAATTAATTTAGAATGACATAATAACCTAATGTTGTAGGTAAAATGTATAGGATTTGAACACTTATTAAAAGTTAAGTGACCTAATTGAAACAAAAAAAAAATATGAGTAACCTAATTGAAAAAAAAAAAATATGAGTGACTTAATTGGAACAAATCTAAAAGTTAGATTACATTTGTATAAAATTACCCCTTTCATAAAAACCAAAAAAAGCGTCACGATTCAGAATTATCTTACACAAATGTTGACTATGGAAGCAATAAATAAGTTCAGTCTCTCCTGACAATGCGGTATTCTAATCTTTTGTATGTTAATTGTTACATACATGTAAAAAAATGAGTAAAAGCTAGTTTTGAAAACAAGTATAATATTATAATAAAACATGTTGTAATGGGTTGCTTAATTAGCTTGAACGCATGAGGCACACTAAGAAACTTTTTTAAGAACTTTTGAGTAAAAGGGCCAATCTGGGCTTGTTTCATCTATGGCCCGTTGACCAAATGGGTGTCGTTCGACGTACGTTTTGACATTTTCACCGGTGAACACACCTTCTAGATACATTCTAAGATCACCATCAGGACCTGCAAGAAGTTACATTTAAAAATACAAATATATCCAAAGTTAACAAATATGCTTCTTTGTGACAGTTCAAAATGGGTCATTTCTTTAAATAGTTGCTAAGCATTCACATCAGATTCTTTAAAAATTATGTGAGCGAGTTTTTTATATTATAGATATTGGTTGAAAGTGGTTGTGAGTAGAGTGATATAAAGAAACTAATGAAACCAGTAAATATAGAGAAACACTGTTCATTAAAGTAAATTGGAGAGGAAAAAATGTGATTATAAAGGTACAAAAACTATTATTTAATTGAATAGGCTGAGAGAAAAAATAATGATAAAGGTAAAAAGTATTATTATTTAATTGAATATGAGAGAGAAAAAGTAGTGATTTTTGGTGAATTATAAAGATAAAGAAGGAGATTCTAATGTGAATGCTATAATCTATAACAAATGGTTAGACCAGCTAATGCGTTTATTATAAATAATTTTATCACACTCATAATTCAAATTTACAAATATGGATAGAAATAATTAGGAGCATGTTCATATGCAATAAAAATAGGATCATTTGACTTAATCGGAAAATGAAATACTTTTATGAACTAATTAAAATCATAATTAATATTGGTTATTTAAAAAAAAAATTGACTTGTTCGTCTTTTAGCTTAATGACCAGGAAGTAAAGTTTTTATCCAATTAACATGTTTTCATAAATAGATATGTTTCTCTTTTGCATACCCACATCTGATTCTGATATATTGTTATTATGTAACACACTCAAATCAAATTTAGTCAAAATTATCAGGTTATTGTAAAAAATGTCATGAGTAAATATAATATTATGCTATTATCACACCAGCCTTGATGAAGAATTGTAACATTATTGTTTTATTTTTATAAAATGCGAAAATGTGTAAATAAATGAATTATAAAATAACTCACTTAAGGAGTTGTCATTTCTATCCTTGTGTGTGTAGGAGAAGGGAAAGATTCCAGTGTGTTTCTACAAGATAATTAAATTAATGTATTCAACATCAAAACATGATATGTGACGAATATTTTTTAATAAAAGAATGAAATAAGACTTACAGGATTTAGCAATGCTTTGTACGGGGAATCATCCAATAACAATGTGTTTAATTCATCATAATATCCATTTTCAGAAGCAATTTGACAATTTCCTTCCCATATCTTCCCCAATTTTTTAAAAACTATGAATTTAAAATTGTTTTCAAGGCTTCTGGCACTTGAATTAGTGCAGTGTGATAAATCCTGAAAGCAACAATAAATAAATAAAAAATTCACTTTTTAAAATAAATACAATTAGCTGAATTTAATGTTTCAAAAAGAAAAACAAACAAACAATACTTACCCAAAGAAACACCAGCTTCTTCTTCAAATCCCCCAACAAATAATCAACCACAGGGTCTAAGATTTTTCTATGCATAATAATTTCATAAATTACAAGTAGTCTCACAAAGTTGAATGATAAAATACATATAATTTAGTAAATAGTAATACCTGGTTCTTGAAGACCAAATGGCAACATCAAATCTTTCAAAGCAAAATTCTAAAAAATCATCCAAGAAAGGTCTCTTGAATACTGCATTAAAACAAAGATAACCAAAAACAAAACTAATTAAGTTTGATCTTCATAATATAACATAAGTAATCGGGATTAGTCGGGATTAATCGAAACTAGGCGGATTGGAATTTTTATATGTAATTTTTTAAAATTATATATAGATATTAATATATTTATACAAAATTTATATAAAATATATAAAAATAGTTATATTTTTATAAATACTTAGAAGAATTTGACCAATTTTAATAGATTTTAGCCAATTTAGATTGATTTTACCCAAAATTTGACCAACTTTAACCAATTTTGACCAAATTTTGACTTTTTTTAACCAATTTTGACTGATTTTGAGGATTTTGACCGATTACATGCAGTTTAAACAATAAATCAATTTTGACTGATTTTTTAGGATTTTGTCCGCCTAAACCCGCCTAGCGTCTAGACAGCCGCCTAGGCCGATTTTTACAACAATGAGTAAAACATATCTTACTTGCACGTTTTAAAATTTTTTTATCTGGTTTGCTATCTTTCGGCGGGGGACTAACGACTTCCACAAGCAAGCCATTTACATCAAGAATAAGAAGTATTTTCTTTGATCTGGTGACAAAATTTCTACCATTTGCAATGGTCAGTTTTTGAGACCTGATTATATTTGTATCTATCTGTTGACCATTGTTGAGTTCTTCAATTAAATGAGTTTGTTGTTGCTCACAGTTGGCGATTTCAGCATTTTCTATATTGTTATGGGGATTCAAAATGGCACTTGTAGCCAGTTTCTTGTTCTTTCTTTTGTTCCTCTTTTTCTTTTTTGTTGTTTCACCATTAACTTTTTCTGTCTTTTCAACTTCTTCTGAAACTGTCTCCGTATCAATAATTTCGGAAATAGTTTCTTCTAACATCAAATTCTTTACATCAAAAGTTGAATTCGTGATCGAGTTTGAACTTGGTTCACCATTGGCAGTTTTTGGGTTCTCTTCTTCTTTGGTCCATATGCTCTTGACATTACCCATAATAGTTCCAGCTTTTGACTAAATTTGTTTGTTTTCTTCAAGATTTACTCAATTTTTTTACAATCAACTCTTCATTTTTTTACAAATTTTTCTTCCTCTTATGGTTTATTCATCTTAATTAGGATCACTGTTGCAATGATTTACAAATTTAGGCAGAGGTTGGAACAATTGAGAAGCATACCTGCAAGTGAAGAAAGACGATCAACAATCATACACACATACATAAATCTCAACAGGTGATAACTAAGAAGTACGATTTCATTTAAGAACCCTAATTTTGGATTAACAATTCGATAGATCAAATATATTTTTCTTCAAGGAATTCCGTCCATTTTGAAAATGATTCCATCTTAATATGGATTTCAAACAGAGTTAATTTCACATTTTCGGTACAAATTTCTAAAATTATTAAAGAATCATTCCGAAAAAATTCAACTTAACGCTCTATAACAATTGACGCAGATAAACTACTATTAATCACAACTAAAGCTAAAAATCACGCAATTAAAATCAACCTTAACATCAAGTTCAATCAAAACTTTGGAGCGTGCATGGAGTGAAATTTACTTCGATCTATCAGTATAAACATACATAACCATCTACAATACCAGATGAAGCGAAATATTTTCGGAATATACATGAATGAGAAGAGGAACATCACAAATAAACATCGAACTACTATAGAAAGAAAGAAAACCATTAACTGACTGATCAATTCAGATGAAAACACATAGATTTGAGTAAGATTGTAGATCGTAATTCATACCTGGATTAGAATCGGTTCGTCTTCGTCAACCTTTTGAGTCCACGATGATACTAATAATATAAGTCCGTTGTTGAATAGTATACTACTATAAGTATGAAAGTACCTGCCTGCTTATTTTAGGGAAAATGAAATTAATATAGAAGTGATACCATGGGGTTGAATTTGGTAAATCACAATGAATAGACAAGTTGAGTACTTTGATATATAATAAAACTTAGATTAAAACAAAAACATTTTATTATCATCATTACTGTCACTACTCGCTACCATTACTCTCATCGACACTCCGTATCTCATTGTCACTTTTCCTTTATTTGGGGGCTTAACTCAGATTTTCAATTTTGGAAGTAAATGATTATGTGGAGTTTGGTCGTGACTCTTGAGGGTCTCCATGAAGCTTTATGCTGCTTCTCTTCAACCAATTTTACACTTTACCCCCATTGAGATTGTTACACTTTTCCTCTAAATTATAAATCGGTTTATTTTCTTGGTTGAGTGGTATAAAGTCAAGGAGAATGAAATGTGATATACCACTAACGTGACACATAAGAAAGAAGATAGAGAGGGATTCATACCATAAAATACGTTACACACAAGTTACTAAAGACCATGTTACAATTAATAGGTTTTTTTTTCTTTATAAAATGCTTTGCATATTAATTTTGAAACTATTAAAAATGTAGGCCATAATACGTCAAATATTACCTTTTTTTAAAACGGAAAATATTATAAAACCGACTAGCAAGAAGATAGACGGAAAAACCAAAAGTTACATGAATTTTAGAGGATTTTGAATCCACTCAATCCATTTAAAGTTCTTATTCTTTCTATTTGAATACCAAATAAAAGAAAAATAAACAAAATCATTAAAAAGGCTCGCATCCTTTGGTCTATCTTTCATGAAGACAACGTTATTACGAAGCTTCCCTATCGCCTACCAAGTAAGAAAGAAAATCGCCCCCACCACGTCTTTCTTCTTTGTGCTAATTGACAAGTTTTCAATCCAATCCATTAGATCCATCGGAAACTTTAAAATTAGAAGATCCACTTCTAACCACCTCTCTATCAAGATCCAAAATCTTCCTTATCACCCCACATTCAGCAAAAACATGAAGATGTGATTCTGTCCCATCTTTACACACGGGACACATGGTAGACGGAACATCAACACCTTTGTTAACCAAGTTCATCCTCGTAGCCAATCGATTTCCCAACACGCCAAACACAAATATTAACCTTCCTAGGTAGACAAGAAAACCATATTGTCTTCCTTGAACTAGAAGACAACGTAAGATCATCAATCCATTCTCTAACGCGCTTAACCGAAAACTCCGACATCCCAATCATCGACCACACTCACGGATCCCTACTCGAGGTAAGATTGACATCCCCTATGAAGTTGGACATCTCGATGATATGAGCCATTTCCACACCACCTCTAATATTTCGACGCCACTTTCATGAGCCCCTTTCCACCCTATCCACCACCAAACAGTCCTTCTCCATTTCTAAAGCACACAATCTTGGGAACTTTTTAGCTAACAAGAATTATTGCACCAAATATGTTTCCAGAACTTCTTCTATGCTCCACCCCCAATTTGCCTCTGAATTGTAGTTAATGGAACAATACCTGAACCATGAAGCTTTTTGAATATCTTTCACCTTCTCTTCCAAACACTATTTGTCACACCTTGCCCGTGACGGAAACACCGGAGTGACCACACGATTATTCAATAGCTCAATGGTTGCCAATAATTAAGTTCCAAAGATTAAATCACCAATATTAAATTGGTTACATCCAAAACATCTAAATAAACTTAAATGTCACACCCTGCCGGTGGCGGAAACACCGACGTGACCTCATGATTGTTCAATAGCTCAATGGTTACTAATAATACGTTTCATAATCAAGTTACATTGTTTTACATTTTAAATTACAATCAAACTAAACAACGTGTATAATACCATTTAAATATAACAAATCATCTTCTAGCTATTCATGCATCCTAATAGATTTCAATTAACATAATCATCAAGCTTCACATTTAACTGTGCCTGAAACATTGGGAAATCAAGTGTCAACTACACACAGTAGTTGGTGAGCTACAACAGCCTATAAACAATAGAAATAGATTCGATAGTTTAGCAATGTGACTTGAACATGTTATGTAAACCAAAATGTGAAACTATTTATGTATTATTGGGGATCAAACCTTAGTTTAACCGAGTTAGGGTAGATCGAACACTACCCTTAGTTTAGGAGTAGATCAAACACTACTCCTTATATAACGTCTGTGTGGTCACCGGTTGGGTGGCATGGTTAGGACAATAGATCTATCACCACATACTGTGGTTTGCAACAAGTTAATGATCACACAAACATAGTTCATACAAGAGTTTAGCAAGTAGTTCAAATAGCATAGTTCAAATAGTTCAACATCGCATATAGTTTATGGTTTATAGTTTCAATGTTTCAGCCCCGAGTTAAAGTAAAGATAAGTAAAATGGGGAGTTGTAAACTCACCTTGCAAGTATGTGATAATGGTATAAGCAAGTAATGCAATCCAAGTAGTAGAGAAAACCTGTCACACCCTAGCCGGCGGCGGAAACACCGGCCGTGACCTCATGATTGCTCAATAGCTCAATGGTTACTAATAATACATTTCATATAT
>WOUH02000017.1:846050-859265 GCA_009936405.2 Stevia rebaudiana
ACTCTCTCTCTAACTTCTCTCTACTTCAATTACCTCTCCTAAAAGCCAATACTTATCCTCACGCCGGAGTCCGATCGTAGGAGCAACCCTCCTGCGGTGAGACTAACGGTTTTTCTTGTGTCTTAGCAGGTGCTTTTGCTAGAAAAGGCCATACAGAAGCCCGGAATTTACTTCAGATCGTCTTTTTATTCGTTACTGCAACAGCTGCCAAATTGGTGCCCTTTCATTTTTGCATCTAGTTGTGCATCTGGGTTCAAATATGAACCCACTCATAGAAAAGATCTCAATGTGGCTTTCCAAATGGAAATAAAAGTTTCTATCCTATTGGGGAAGAATGGTGCTCACTAAGTCAGGAATGGGCTCTCTGCCACTCTATTATATGCCCTTGTTTCGAGCAGCGGTTCAAGTTATCTAATTAACTGAAAGCATTAGACGGAGATTTTGTTGGGGGTTCACGTCTTCTAGCCGGAAGACGATAAACTGTTGGTCAAAGACAAAGATGCTTAGCGTAATGTGTTATAAAGTAAATATAAAAGCTTTACAAAAACTAAACTGTTGGTCAAACACAAAGATGATAAATCAACACATTAAAACACAAATGGAGAGTTTTATTAGCATCTCTTTTTTAGTGTGTTTGCGGTACACATCAAGCTCTCTTCTTCTGATTTACATCAAATTAAGCCTCATAAATCATCGATGCTAACTGGGAGCCGTTTCAAGTGTTGTGGCCTAAAGCATTCGTTTTAACAATAAAACACATCATATCATATAAATTATTATAAAGTTATAAACATGGAAAAGACGAATTACACAACAATAAGAAAGCCGGTAGAAGATCGTTTTGTTTTTCATTAAATTCCTACGTTGATTCATGTCAATTACACAAGAATAAAAATTGTAAATCTAGAAAAAATGAATTTCGGTCTATTCGTTTTCAGTCGGCCAGTTTTATCTAGTCTTCTATCGGGTCGGGTAAGAAACGACGTTGAATGCAAATTGCATACATGCGTTCCAGCAAGACAGTCAAATCATTAATTGGAACCACAGTGAAATCCACTTCCGTTTACAAACTTCGAGTACAAATTTACATTTTTTTGCATTTATTCAAATAAGTCTTTTAAGTTCGGTTCTTTCTAGGAAATCATCATTACTTCTTAAAAGTTATTCTTTGAAGATGAAAAACAAATCAGATATAGAAACGAATTAATGTGGTCAACATAACTCCATAACATGTGTCACTCTCATTGCACTTTATACAATAAAAAATTATGTAACATATCTCCATCTCGACGATATAACAAACAATAACCGTTGGTTTCTTCTCAACCTCCATTTATATCACCTTTCTCTTACGTTTTAGTTTTAAAAACAAACAGTTCGCAAAACCAACCATTCGACGAAAAAATCGTAAGCATTCGTTTGTTCAATATAAGAACAACACTTTTTATTTGTCTAATTGAATGAACGAACATGAAATTAATATCAAGTACTTGAAGTTATACCACCCTTGTTATCCAAACTCGTACTACATTGTTGCATTACATTAGTATAATATCGTTTAATTTAAACCAAAATTTGAAGCAAAAAATTATAAATAATTTAGCTTAAACATGCCCAGTCTGGATATGGACATTCATATACCCAATCAGGCCCACTGTATCGAACACAATGAAGCCATAAACCTTCTTCACTGCCATCATATCTGTATTCAAAATAATAATAATAATAATAATAATAATAATAATAATTATATCCAAAATAAACTAGGTTAGTTCATGGTACGGTTTCACTGGTTTTTTTGACAAAACTGTTGGGTTGAACCACTATCTATGGTTTGAACCGATTTTTTGTCTGGTTTTAGATAAAAAATGTATTAAAATTAAAAAAAAAAACAGATAATAATAGTTCATGATTATAAATATATAATACATAAACATAACTACATATTTTGAGAAACAAAAAAGTAAATAAATAATAATGCTTAAACGGCCGGTTCGAGACCGTTAAACCAGTCAAACCGTGAACACCAGACTGTTTGGATCTCAAACCGTTTGACTTGCTTCGGTTTTGCCTACTATTAAGAATTAAACCAATTTTAAATTATGGTAAATAAAATGAAATTAATTTACAAGAAAGAAATTACACTTGAAATGATTTAGTAAAAGTTTTTTACCCTATAGGAGCCAAGTTTGGACAATTTGTGCATATTGGATCAATGTCAAAGTCTTCAGTGGAATCTTCAGGTTGACTTTTGCAGTTATTATTAGAGTTGACTTTCAAAGAAAGGTTTGACTTTAAATCATTAATTGCTCTCTTATCAACATAATCCGTGAGGTAGAGTGTGTCGTTGGCTATTGGGTGGCCCGTGGACTGCAGGTGTACACGAATCTATTTCAAACACAGAAAAAGTCAGATGGTCAAAGTCAAATTGACCCATTTACTTATAAAAGGGAAGATTTTGATTTTTTATCTTTAATAGGCGAACGGGTCTAAAGTCAGTCAACTTAAACAGATTTGACCCATTTTGACATGTTAGCCCATTTTCAACCTGAAAATGCATTATCTTACTTGATGAGTTCTTCCTGTAATTGGATGACATGATACGATACTATATTTCCCATTAGTACATATTCTAGTGAATTTTGTACATGCAGACTTCCCGTTAAGGGTATTACTGTCTTTTTCATCTACCTACATCAGGGAAAACATTTATATGGATTCAGGTAAACTAAAAAAAAAAAATATATATATATATATATATATATATATATAGCTAAAATGGAAACAAGTTTAATAGGAAAAAGCAACAAGACTCACTCAAATGCATAAAACATCTTAAATTTTTTATTTATAAATTAATTTTAAAACAAAAGTACTTGTTATAATTCAATTTACCTCTGTTGTACTCCTTCCTTCTCGAGCATTAAAATTTACTCTCAAATTCACTATTTGCTGGATAAAAATATAAAAATTCAAATAAAAGAAAAGATTATTAGCAAAATATCGCTTGTCATAAAGAAACTGTACCTCCTCTCTGGGAAATTCTCCAACTACTTTAGCAATATATTGTTTCTGCACCGTCCCAGATTCAATCTAAAAAAATGTGATAATATCGACTTTTAAGTATAAGAATACTTGATTTTACATAAAATGATTGGGTGGAATATGATGCATATTTTTTAAAAAGATGATATTTTAATTAATTAAAAAAAACCTGTTGCCTGAAAATATCAGCCTGAGATGCACTTCTAGCAATAATAAGAAGTCCAGAAACCAAACGATCAAGCCGATGAACAGCTTTTGTAAAGTTAAGAAAAAAAAAATAACATATTTTAAATGTAAAGAGATGAAAGAAGGGTAGGATGGTAATTTATAAAATAAGAGTTGGATACGAAAGAGAGGTGCTAAATCATGTTCTGCTTGAAGAATACCAACAACGGTGTTTTTACGATATTGCCCACATGGATGTACCTGAAGTAAATAGAGAAATCTGATATGGTCAATGTAAATCTTAATAATCAAATTATTGGATAGCAAAAACATCTATATAACTTACTTGTATTGCAATTAACGATAAATCCAACAAATTTTGAACAAGTTTGAAAAAAAGGTTGATAATGACTGCAGAAAACAAATTAAGGGGCTAAACCTCTAAAATGTTGGAAGTTGGTTTTATCCAACATTAACCCAATTTAAGGTAGAATATTCTGATTTTGCTAAATAAATATGCATAAGAAACAATTATATGATCATTAAGGTGTTCTAATACTACGCACTTGAAGAAAGAAATTATACGATCATTAAGGTGTTTCAGATTGCTGATTAGAACTGCGAATCTATTTATTCTGTTAGATACAACATGTAAGCAGTTTTTAATAAAAGCAAGCTTCTTATTTTTTTTTTCCTTTATTTCAGGATGAATAAGTAGATTTTAAGTTGGTTATTCAAATTTCTTGTCATGTTCTAATTATTACAAAAGGAATAAGCAAATTTAATAAGCAATCTGAAACAGCCTTTAAATGGCTAAATATGTATCTTACATTTATTAATTATTATATATTGATAAATATATTTTAAGGATAAACAAAAGTTCAGAAGCTCACAATTTCAACTTACTGGAACTGAAGCAGGCTTGCAAACAGTAAGCACATCTTCACCTTTATGCAATATTGTAACATCTAAAGCCATCACTGGTGGTTCATGCCTAAATATTTTCAAATAAAAAATTAAACCTTTATACATTAAAAACAAGCTAACATAATCATATTGTTTATAAGTAATTTCAGGAAAAAATAAACATTTGAGTAGAAAACATTACACACCGATGTACAAAGTGACTAATCTTTTGTGATGATTGAACTCTGAATGAAACAGGCACTGTCTTTCCATCTACTTGTATGCGACCAGATTTAACAGCAGAATCCTTCAAATTTATCATATCAGATTTAAGATTAAGAATGTGTAATGCTTAAACTTTTCACATTTTTATACTCCAAATTAAGATTAAATAATTTAAATGAGAAATAAGTAAATCTTAATTACAAATGCAAGATTAATGTTGCATAGAGCCTTTATGCATGGGCTTCACCGCAGATAAATGATATTTTTTATATACAGATTGAGCTGCTAATCAATTAGTTAAAAGTGGAATGAGTTTTCCAATACCTAAACTGATTAATTCACAATGAAATAAGCAGATCAACAGTCCTAATAGGAGTATCCAAACACCCAAATCAGTTATCTAGTGGTGTAATCACATTACAAAGTTTTAGAAAGTAAAATATGTTGAATCTTAATCTGGTATTGGTATTATTGTGAACCTGTAAGATGAACAATAGTCTTACATAATAATCTCGATTTCGACCCTTGAACTCATCAGCAAACAGATCAACAATGGTCTTCCCGGCCCACCGATTCTTCGCCTGTTGTTCATATTAAGCAATTGCAGGTTCAATTAGGGTTTTAGCAGGTCAATCGTAAGCAATGGAACTAGCATTTATCTTAAGGATGTAAATAGAAATGAAGTGCGTACATACATGAGAAATGAATTCGAAGTAATAGGGTTTAACATAGCGAATTCCTGAAAGTAGTAAAGTTCAAACAAACTATGAATCAATGTGAAGCTATGAGTTTGCAGCAGCAGCAACAACAACAAGAAGAATCAGAGATTACATTACCGTTACGGAAGATATAATCATGGCGTTCCGGTGGGTTCGCCGGAGTTTGCCACACAATCTCCATGTCTTCTCTGTTCCTCTTCATGTTGATACTCTGTTTTTCGTTTTATACATAAACTTATTTTATCAGTTGAATGCATCCATTAATTAGAAGGCATGTGTAAGGGTGTTTCGGATACTTGTATTTCAGTATCCAAATCCGTATTCGAAATTTCGGATATCCGAACTTCGGATATTCGGATATCCGAAATTTCGGATACGGATTCGGATATCCAATCGGATATCCGAATTTGAAAAATATTTATTAATTCTTATTTTTTTTTGAAAAATAAAAAAATAATCCGGATATCCGAAAATTATCCGAAAATTATCATAACATTATCCGAAATATCCGAAAATTTTAAAAATCATTATCCGAATCCGAAATTTCGGATTCGGAATTTCGGATAATTTGGGTTCGGTTTCAGATTCGAATATTTTTGAACACCCCTAAACGTGAGTCCATTTTCTCAATTTACTATAACAAGTTCAAGAGAAAATTCCCAAAATATATATTTTTACAAAACTTTTATCCAAAATAAACATTTGACCCAACAAATTCCCAAAATGTCCACTTATATACAGACGTCGACACCTGTACTCGTCTGACACTTGTCATCTACAGGTGTAGACGTCTGTCCTTGTCCTCATCTGACACACGCCCATAAATATACAGTCGGAAATATGTAGGCGCCGCTTGTATATTTACAGGCGCAACCCGTATATTTACAGGCATTGACTTTCTTTTTGCAGAAGGTCACCACAAGTAAATATGCGGGCGCTTCCCATATATTTATGGGCGCCACCAGTTTATTTATAGGCGCCACGCGTAAATATACGTCGCCGCCTACATATTTACGGGCGTCTGTTTGTGTATTTACAGGCACCAAATTTGTGCTTTGGGTAAAAATTCTGGTAAAAATGTACATTTTGGGAATTTTTCCTAAATTTATATATCTGAAGAATACGCACTAGAAGGTTGTGAACTCAATTACAATTTCTTTATTATCAGGCGGTTAGAATCGGAGATCTAGAAGATGATGATGATTTCTGATTCTAGCAATAATCATTCAGCTGATATATAATTAACTGTTTGTTTCGATTTGTTAAAATTAAATTCCAAAAATCAGACTGTTTTGTTTTGGATTAAGTGGACTATGCTTGTTTACGTGTTATGGGATTTCATGTGTTTGTTTACTTGTGGCTGTGACAAGAGCTAATTCTAGATAGATATGTCTAGATGTGAGGTTGATCTGATTTAATGAGTTATTGAGTATTATTGATAATCATGCGGGAGAATAAACCATTAATTGATCAAATCTCTCTGCATTCTGTATAAAAGCATTAACACTTACGATCATGTAATTTATTAAAAAATAAAGAAAGTTGTAGCATCAAAATGAGATCAGTTTTATTGATATCAACTTATATGCATACAAAAGTTGCTAAATTCTCTTTAAAGCAACTCATTTCTTAAAGCAACTCAAGATGAGAGACAATGTTCTTTAAATTTTAATAATTATACTAAACATCTATTTTGTTTGACGTCTTTTATAAAATACTATAAAACTCAATCCTACCACCCGGTTGGCAATTGTCACCAAATCATCTACAATCGCATGTCATTGGCCATCAATAACAATGATTCAATATTTCATACCATAAGCAGTTTTCACAACTAAGCATGATGATGAATCTTAAATTAGGAACAATTCTAACGAATAAACAAAAACCTAAGAACAGAAAAGGGTTTAAAAACCAAATTCTCAAAATATAACATTAAAAACCAACGTTTGGTAATTAACTTTCTGATGACAAGTTCTTCAGGAAAGAAAGAGAATTAAGGACCATATGTTCAGCAATCGTCTTAGCTTGAAATCTGAGAAGAGCGAAATTAAGCCAACAATGATTGAAAAGCACTGATTATACTTACTGAATTTGGAACTGTCCGTTAGCATGGAAATGTATGTCATGAAAGTTGATAAATGTAAACTTAATGCAACAGTAATGGACCCTTTTTGTTTAAAAAAAAAAAAGATTAAAAACTCTAACAGTAATAATAAGATTCTTTAAAATAAATGAATATTCATTTTATGACATCCACTTTATTGGTGGTTGATTATGTAAAATTAATGGGTTAACACTAAGGCTCTTTTAGAATAAATGTTTAATTCATACATGCACTAATTTATTTTGAAGCGTACCTCTTGTTGGTTGGTCTCTATAAAGGAGTTGAGGTCTCCGTTTATAGCAAACATCCCGAAATATGTAACTGTTACTTTTAGGTTAGGGGTAGACAGATCTCCTCTCATGAAAACTGTAATTTTTGGGCATTTCTTGATTGTTAAAGTATCCTAAGCGAAATCCCTTGAGTCTTGGAAGGTCATCTAGTGTTAAGGACTTTAGACGAGGTAACATCACTAATTTGTCTTCACTTTCTTCTTCTTCTTCCTTCACAATTACCTCTATATTGTTAGAGTACCTTATTTGTAGGTCTTGGAGTTGCACTAGACTACCAACCATGGAACATGTAAAAACATGTTCCAACTGATGGCATACCTAAATAGACACAGTTGTTAGGTTTGGAAACTCCAGTACCATTGAACGATTGCTCTTCCATAAATACTTGAGATGAGATATGCATTCTAAGTTGACTTGTTTTAGGTTTGGAATTTGGACAGCAAGAATCATAACCAATAACAATGAAAAAATCAATTTAAATTTTTACCTCCATAAGTGACTGGATGTAGAATCGTCGATTTGATTTGATTACCTACATTACAAAACCGCAAAATTGATTGAAGAAACTGTATTAAATAATCACACAATCAATTACCTATATTATAAATGTCACAGAATCGTACAAAGTAACAATCGTTTGCTTGGTTACATAGTCTTCGTCTTCATCATAGCTTGATCGTGTGAGGCAGAGATGAATAACATAGTAA
Organism: Stevia rebaudiana; assembly: GCA_009936405.2. Taxonomy (NCBI): domain Eukaryota; kingdom Viridiplantae; phylum Streptophyta; class Magnoliopsida; order Asterales; family Asteraceae; genus Stevia; species Stevia rebaudiana. The sequence continues at coordinate 854,215 of WOUH02000017.1, forward strand.
CGAAGATAACACATGCTTAAAATTATTGGCTGAAACTTCAATTTCATCTTCATCAAACTTCAAATTCATCTTCGTCTTCAATCGTGATATAATGACTTTAGATTACAAGAGCCATATATTTAAATTTAGAGAGCTGTTTGAAATTGTGAAAAGGAAACTGATGAAAGGAATAGGGTTTAAAAAATGCATAAAGGTAACCTACGAATAAAATAGTTATCCAATTCAAAAGCAATTAGTTTAAAATCAAGATTCTTTAGATTGAAATCAAGTTTCTCCGGTACCATCGTCCATTAACATAAAATTTTTTGCAGGTATGTATTTCTTAAAAAAAATGATCTAAATACCGTTGTATTTCTTAAAAAAAAATTATTTAAATACAGTATCCAACTCTGTAGTTTTCATTCAATTTTTTGTTAGAGGTTTCTTTATTAAGGAAACCTTTTCAATCATATTTTTAAAGTTTTTGGACGTTTTTAAAAATAAAAATTTATTTAAAGGGTGATTTTGACAAATTTACTTTTAAAACTCTAGGGAGGAAGTATGACAAGTACAAAGAGAAAGGAGTGTTAGAAAGGTTCATTAACGAACTATTAAAAAATAGGAAACAGTTGTTGGCCCTTGATATTTTTTAATCTTTACTCTCTGCCATCAGATCTAATGTAATCTCCAGTGCTCCTCCCACACCTGATCACGCCATTCTTTAGTCGGACTCAGCCCCTAGCAAACCTCATCTGTCGTCGGACTCAGTCCTTCTTTGTTTTTGTCGCAATCACTCTCTCAACCAGATTCTTTCAAGGTATTTCTTTGATTTTTAGTTAGTCTTTTGATTTCATTTAGATTCTATTACATAGATAGTTTTTCTTAGGTTGAAATCATCTTTCGTCCTTTGTAATTAGGTTTTGCTGGTAATTGCTTCTCCAACACATTAGATTTACCAAATTGTCCATGGGGGAATCACCTATTTAGCCTGCAATGACTTTAAAATGCCACAATTGATGGAAATTGAGGTTAGATTTTGTTATTCCTGTTGTGAGTTACTCAATATAATAAATTTGAGAAAATGATTTTTGTTGTTTCAAAATTGATGAATTGTAGGTTCAATGATTGGTTGATGTGTGTTATTCAGAGTGAGAGTCAACCATCACAATCAAATCGATTCTTTGATCACACACAAATTAGTATGTTTTTTGAGTATACCTCAACCAAGACATGTGGTCATTGTTTCCTATTGCTTCATTAGTTGTTCATAAGAGATTTGCAGGTATACATTTTTACTAATTGACAGTTTTTCATTAATGTATGTGTTGTTAAGTTAATTCTCACTGATTAAAGGAATTATTAGGAGACTATAGAACCGATTAAACTAGTTTCTTGTGTATAACTTAAAACTAGTCTCTTTTTTTAACAGTGTGGTGATACTTGATCTAAAATCCTACTTTTATGTTTTGAATTAAATGAATGACGCACTCTAGTTGTTTGATAAAATGCTTCAAAAGTGTTCGTATGTGAAATACACTAGTTCTCATGTGAATTCACAATAAATTCTTTATCATATTAGACAAAAGTATGGTGTTTCAATCCTATTAAGAATTATGGCTTGAAATTTCCATTTTTATCTTTCAACTATCGCATCAACTTTGTCCAGGTCGTTGTTTCGTCTTAAATTCATTCAGATCCACAAAATAAGTCTACCAATCATTCTCTTTTGGTAAATTTATTGCAGTGGATTGTTTGTTATTCAAAAGTTAGTTTGTTATTTAGCCTTTTTTCTCCTCTTTGAAGTCTTAATCATGTTATCTCGTAAAGTGAGGTTTTTTAAAATGAACAAATCCGAGTACTTAATATGTGTACACACATATTATATGTGCCACTACTATGTCATTAATATATTCTAATCATGTTGCAGCTCACGGTTTGAAGAGGAAAGGCTACATAAACTAAGCATCATTGCGGCAATTTTTCAATTGATGATTAATTGTTATTAATTTTTTTATTTTTATTTTATTTTGAACAATAGGCGATCAACGGTTTTATTTTCTGTATTTTGAGTTTTGAATTCTTAGCAACTTATCTTAACTATGTACTTTGTTTTTCATCTAAACTTCAGCCAAAAATGTGTAACGAATTGAATCCAATATAATATCTTTGATGTGTTCTTGTACTATTATAAGATAATTGTATTGTATATCAGTGTACCGAACCTACATGATTCTATTTAGTGGATTCCTTTTAAGATTCTTTAAAAACATGCACTGGATTTTATGTAATGAATTATGTGTATTGCATTCCTTTCAAGATTTTTTAAAAACATGTACTAGATTTTATAAAACATGTACCAGATTCTATAAAGTATGTACTAGATTCTATAAAACCATGTATTGGATAATTAAAAGCATGTACTGGACTATTTAAAAATGTACTAGATTATTTAAAACATGTAGTGTATTATCTAAAACATGTACTATATATTATTTAAAACTCATACTGGATTATTCAAAACACGTACTGGATTATTCAAACTTTTTAATGGATTACTTACAACACGTACTGGATTATTCAAAACATGTTCTATATTATCTAAAACATGTTCTGGATTAGTTAAAACATGTACTGCATTACCTAAAACATGTAGTGGATTACCTAAAAAATGTATTAGATTACTTAAAACATGTACTGGATTATTTAAAACATGCACTAGATTACCTAAAACATGTAGTGGTTATTTAATAAATGTATTGGATTATTACATGCTCTAAAACATGCACTGAATAACCTAAAACATGCACTGAATTACCTAAAACATGTACTGGATTTTTTAAAACACTTACGAATTATTCAAAACATAAACTAGATAACCCAAAAAATGTATTGGATTTTTGAAAGCACGTACTGGATTATTCAAAACACGTGCTGGATTATTTAAAACATGTACCAGAATACTTAAAACCTGTATTAGATAACTTAAAACATGTACTGGATTACTTAAAACATATACCAAAGTACCTAAAACATGTACTGGATTAATCAAAACTTGTATCAGATTACTTAAAACATGTACTGGATTATTAAAAACATGTTTTGGATTACTTATAAGATGTACTAAATTGCTTAAAACATGTACTGAATTACCTAAAACATGTACCAGATTATTTAAAACACGTATTAGATTATTCAAATATGTACCGGATTATTTATAACACATGGGGATTATTCAAAACATGTACTGGATTACATAAAACATGTACTGGATTCTTTAAACGTGTAGTGGATTATTCAAAACACGTACTTGATTATTTAAAACATGTGCTGGATTATTTAAAACATGTACTGGATTATTTAAAACATGTATTAGATTACATAAAACATGGACTGATTATTTAAAACATGTACTGGATTACTTAAAACCAGATTATTTAAAATATGTACTGGATTACTTAAAACGTGTACTGGTTTATTAAAAAATATATTGTATTATTTAAAACATGTTCTATATTAATTGAAACATTTATTGGATTATTTACGTCATTTACTAGATACAGTCTCTTCCATCATGTGCTAGATATGTTTTATTACTATGAATCTGATATGGAAAACAACTACATTCAACTTTCAAACTCTCATTGCTCTTGGACCAATCTTGATTGCTTCTCTATCACCACATACACTTTGAACCCCTTTTCACAATCTGTACAAATAAAACCATAAAAGATAATAACATTGTCTAAAGCTACACATGCTATAATAATAGACAATGAAACAACATGTGTATCTCAAAGTGCAATATAATTTATAGCTAGAAATACAAACAAAAACATAATTATGATCCTAACGTTGGATGGTGGTATGCAATAATCATGTACAAACTTTATATTTGATCTTTTGCTTACAAATATATGTTGAGCTTTTTGTACTGGAGTTTAAAAAATATGTAGATTTTTGAAAACATGCACTTGATTCAACTTCTTTGATCATTTACTGGATTGAAAACATGCACTTGATTCAATTTTACACTACTTATTATAAAACACAATACTTGGTCATGTAGTGTGTTTTCACCAATCACAGATACAAAATTAAATAAACCATACAAACATCTTAATACAATTCAATCACTTATTATATTGGATTCCATTAGGTTAGTTACACTGATATACACTACAACTATCTTAAAACAGTACAATCACATTCAAAGATATTATACTTTGTTTCAGTTAGGTAAGCAAATTTAGATGAAAAATATACCATATAATTATATAAACATCTAAATCACCATGACAATGCTCAAATCAAAAGTCCGAAAACACCAGTCCAATGTCGAAATTTTAAATATATTCACATCTCCAATCAAGTAATCAGGGAACAAGGATCATCTCACTAAAAAGGTGAACCAACTAGTCAAGTAGAATTAAAAAATAATAATTCAAGCACCTCTTAGTAATTTAATCGAACACATACCGTGCATTCTGAATTCAAGTTTGTATTTCAATAACAAAATAAATAAGATGCCACGGATGAAGAGGAGTAGACCAATTATACAATAAATACAGAAGAATCAGTTAATGTGATCACAGAATCAACAAACCAAAAGGAATGATTTAAACTATCAAATTAGAAAGTGAGAAAACTCACCTGATTTGCTCGTTGATGGCGTTTTAAGAATCATTAGCGTAATTTTGAAGAGCAAGAGACTGGATGAATACTCAGGACAAGACTGAGCTCCTTTTTACGTTCAAACACAAACCGGTAATCGACTTACGTTCAATTTCATATCTCAAGATGATACAGAAACTTCAAGGGGTTGCGATTTTGCTGTTGTATTGATGTTCTTCATTTTTTTAGTACAAGCTTTGGGAGATAATGGGATATGGTAAAATCTTATGGCCCAAAATACGATAAAGCCCAAAGGCTAATATTAATTGGCCTAAGAGGCTAACAAAGCCCGAGCACGATAAAAGCTTGTAATAAACAAGCAAACCCGAAACCAAGAAGGGTCCAAGTCCCAAATAGCCCAAATGGAGAAAAAGCCCATCAAGGGTGAGCTTGGAGACCAA
>WOUH02000017.1:869003-880947 GCA_009936405.2 Stevia rebaudiana
TGACCATTGACTTCGATCCTGACCGGTCGTCACTCCTCCAACGCGGGTTATTCGCGAGTGGAAATTTGGGGGTGTGATAACATCGCTGGGAAACCCACAACTGTTGAGCCCACACTTTCCATTTCACATCCATCTACTTCTAAACCAACTATTAAAATATTCAAGAGATGCCAACCAGCTTCTTCTCCTAAGAGGTTGCAAGGATCCAAACTAAAGCCACTTACAAAGATCATATTGGAAGTTGAGGTACCAGTTAAGCAAAAGGTACTAACCACACCCGCTGAAAGCTCACAAGTAGAGGTTCCTCCCTCTCTACTTGAGTATACCTCAACCCAATCCAAAACCATTCATCAACACTTTGATGAGCATCTATAAGGGAAAATACATGTTACTAAGAGCTTCTCTTTTAAGGATATCTCACTAGGAAATTAACCTATGCCCGTGTTACTAGATTACACCTCATTAACACCATTTCACATGTCATTTACCCAGGATCAAGGTCTATCTGTCAGTTCCCTAAATGATTGACTCCCTATCCACACTGAAGTGCAAGCGGTACCTAACCCAGATCTCATATCTGTCGGTTCCCTAAATGATTCACTCCCTATCCACACTGAAGTGCAAGCGGTACCTAACCCAGATCTCATATCTGAGGAGGTGGTCCCTAGGGGGTGAAAGGGACCATGTGGAACGAGCTACTACTACTGTTAACTTCTCAACTAGTAAACATCACAGTAGTAACATCATTAGGACCCTAATCACTAAATCCCAAGTTGGATTAACTTCTACAAAATTCAGGAATTGATGGCCTTAGTGACCTCAATCTATAGCCCATACATTTGTAGAAGCGAATAAGATCAAACATGATGTTATTTTGAGCTGCCAACAACGCCACCTCACTCTTCATATGCTTCAAAATATAGTACGAAAAAGAACCCATGAGAGCAATCACCATGTATTTGGTAGTTTATCAATCTAATGCTACCAAAAAAGGGGAGGTTGATCTCATAGAAACTAGAGCCGCTTAAAGAGGAGCTTGCCGTTACTCAGGGAGAAGTCATCTTCACTCCCTGGTTTGAAAATTTTGTACAAGTTATAAAAATGGATATGGAGATGGACCAATTTTACAAGAATATCTCATGCCTCCTAAAAGCAATTCCATATCAGCTTCAACAGAATCAAATAGTAGCATATTAGTTATTAACTACCCTACACTTGCTAAAAATCAGCTTATAAAGTTCAATAAATCAAATACATTATACAAGAAAGTCAAAGTTCCAGAAGCTCCACAATCAACTCCATCATATGTTGAAGGAATTATGGTCACTACCTCCACTAGTTATACCGATGAGGAGGTGGACACTTCTGCCAAAAAAACAGAAAGCCATCGGCACACAAGAAGATTCAGTATCTCCCCTGAAACTACCCTCTTCCACAAGCTCAAGTAATGATTATGATGATATGGAAGTGGATGGTGCAACAACATGCAGGGAAATTGTTGTCTTCAGAGGTACTGCTTTTTTGGGCTCAATTAGGTGAGCCCTTACAGCACAACTACTTGACGGTACCTTAACAAGCTTGAATGCTCTCTCAACACCCAATTCAAACTAAACAGTATTTATAGAGATGCAGTCCTATTGAAGACAACCTTGTAGTTTGGAATTTGAATAATCTTCTTCAAGGTTCTGGATAGATAGGTACTTTTCCTATTTAGAGGAACTGGATATTGTTTTCTTTCGAGGTACTGGTTTTGGGGCTCAGTTAGGTGAGTCCTCAGAGCACAACTACTTGACGGTACCTTTAAAGCTTGAATGCTCTCCTAACACCCAATTCAAACTGAACAGTATTTACAGAGATGCAGTCCTATTGAAGACAACTAGGTACTTTAGAATTTGAATAATCTTCTTCAAGGTTCTGGATAGATAGGTACTTTTCCTATTTAGAGGAATTGGATATTAAAGATCTAACCTTTGAAGATCATGATGCAATAATAGATCTTCCTCTCGCCAACCCCACAAGAAGTATGCCATCATGGCAAGAAGCAAAAGTTCTTAGAAATGCAGCAATTCAATGTCTAAAAGCGACCATAGTAGAAGCTACTGAAGATGAGGAAATTAGAAGGTAAGTATGGGATAATAGAAATCCAAGAATGCCATATGAGTTCTTCACAAATGAACTCGCCAAAACTAGTCCTGAAAGTTCCCACCTACTACTCATCAGGATACTTGAGGAGTTTTCGGTACAACTCCCAAGTATCCTAGTTGAAAGCAGTTATCTCTACAAGAGGTGATACTATAACAGAAATCCAACAACCTATTCTTAAACATCTTGGTGTTGCTTTAACAAGTGAATAACCAATCATGGACACCACACAACTGTCCACACCACTGAGATGGTTGATCAGCCGGAGGTAGAGGCAGATGCTAAAGTTAACCCTAAAGCAGAAACCTCTGCCGATGGCCCATCTATCTCTGTGGCAACTGATATCCAGAGAGCTTCCTATGAACTAATGCAACATGATGAGGTAACAAGGATAGAAGCTCAGGCAGCTACCATAGCGCCTATCATTCTCGAACCATCTTCACTTATTATAGGAATGAGCTCATTATCCCACGTAGCTCCCACCATACCCGAGGTTCCTTCCGAAATAGTAAAGTATCCTCCTTCAGCAGCAAATAGAGGAAAAAGAAGCATCACTACTGAAGATTTGAAAGAGGAGAATAGACAAAAGAAGAGATCTCCTTAGTTTAAATATAGGAGTGAAACACCAGTAGCTCTTAAACTCAAGGGTAGCTCTAGCCATAGCCTAGTTACAAAACCTTCACAAGATGAAGAGAAACTCAAATATATTAACAAATTGGTGGAGCTAGGGTATAATTTTGATGTTCTGTTTCAATGGCTAATGAATTTTATTGATGATGAATTAAGGCATGCTTCCATCATCTATATGAAGAAAGAAGCCAAAGTTTAAGGGCTAAGGAGGCCAAAGAAGCAGAAAAGGCTACCAAGCTTGCAGCAAAGATGTCAAGGATTCTTGGGATAAATAGACTACCTAACAGTTCCTTGTGGTATATGGTGAAACTCCTTAGAGAATTGGGCCATGAGTTTAGCAAAAATGGCCCTCTCATAAAAGAATACAAAGAAAACATTTATAGAAAGGAGCTACCAAAATGGGATGTGCAGTACAAGATGCTCAGAGAGAGCAAAGCTCTAGAAGTCTTAGAAAAGAAAACAGCATAAGTACATACAAAGAAAATAAAAGCATCTGCCCCCATTCCTTCACCACCAAGATAATCACTCCCAAACAATTCAGCTCACCTGATGAAGATGATGGAAGCCTATCTCAACTCTGGTCAAATTAAAGAAAATAAATTTTGTCTCTAAACCTAAAGCCAAAATAGTTGATTCTACAACCATGGAGCAAACTGAGAAAGTAGCAAAAGTTACAAGGTGTGGCCGTAATAAAGTTTATCAAAGTTACTTCATTGAAAGAAGTAACCACAAGTTCACCTACTTTCACTCCATCAAGCTTTTGGACTACCCTTATTAAGTAATGCAGAATGTATAAGAACTCATTGTGAACTATAGAAATAAGGTGATTGGGGAGATGAACACGTTGAAAGAAAGGTTATCTTAGCTAGTCAACCCTCAAACATGTAGAATCAATCTGCCTAGTGAGTCCACGAGTTCTGATAATCCAATTATAGGGTGGATCTATGGTGTCAAAAGAGATCCTTTCTCGGTTCAAAGACAGATTTAAGGATTATATCATTAATCAAGGGATGAATTGGTGGATCTAAGCACATTGGATTTAGCCTCATTAGCTACTTTAAAACATGTAAATCCATCTAACACACTCAAAGCATCTGAAATTCAAAGATAACTAGCATCAATCTTTGAAGAAGACATCAAAATAGTCCAGACCTATTGAGAGCTCATATGTAAGCAAATGGTTAAAGAAGCATTCAATTCCAAGAAAGCATCTTAACCAAAAAAGGATGTTTTCTTACATCAGATTCCGAGCTCAAGTTCTGAAAGTTCAAAATCAGAGGAAAAGTGTAACTATTTTATCTCTTGGGGAATAGGTGACAAAGCCAAGAGGTTGTTTGTAAAGAGGAAATATGGAAGCATGGAGTTGTTTGATACTCTAGTAGCATTTCTAAGGCAACCCAAAGAAGATCTCTTAAGTGCTTACAGTTCTAAAAGTACTCAAGCCTTAACTTTAAATCAAATCTTCAGATACATAGTGGCAAACTTAAAAACAAATGTTTGAACTAGTTGCTACTTCCTTAGGAACCTTTACTTCTAATCAAGCTTCACTTGAGGTTCAACCCATTTTTACTCATGATACCATCACCTTTTGGAGCTATGATGCCAATGGTTGCACCCTTACAATCCAAATAAGAGTTGGATGGATCTCCACTATACCATATCATCACGTATATTCCCTTCCAATGTTAGATATCTATGACCTTTCAACATTTCCCCTGTATAATCCTTTGAATAATGATCTTGGATACTTGCTTGAAAATCAAGTGCATAAAAGAGCAAAGGGGGAATAGAGTTTTGGTACCATCAGCCTAAGGGAGACTGTAAGATCATATATGGTTGGTGCTCTCCAAAACTAAGTCAATGAACTTGGCTTTTTTCCAAAAAGTTCAAGTTCTACCAAAGACACAGTTTATCGTAAGACGTACTTCTGTCGAAGAATTATTTTATGTTCTACCAAAAGATTAGTCTATCGGCAGTACAAGTGATCTGCCAAAGTCCAAAGTGTTGTTAATGTTTAAAGTTCTACCGATAAAGAAGACTACTTATATTCAACATATGCCAATAGGCTACATGAATGATGTAGTGATAAACAACAGCTGCCGAAGAAGCATTTTCTATATTCAATACTTCTGAACAGTTTGCTTGTCTATAATGCTGACAAACAATACATTCTTGTGACTGTTCTATCCCCACTAATGACAAAAATTAATGTATCCTTAACATAAGCTTTCAACAATAGATTTGATGTCATTAGCATTTAATGTATGTTTTGACGCGTCAAGTCATGTTTGCTAAATCCTTGTTTTGTAATCACTATTGTATGGTCTGTTTGATATGTTGTAAAGCACATAACATTCTAGTTTGTAAATAGAGTCGTTTTAGTTTATATGTATAGTTTTGTATACGTTTTTATACGATTCGTGCTTGTGCTTAATGTTTTCATATTTCTCAGATGTTCGTGATAAAAACGAGGATTTCTAAGCATAAACGATAAAGAACGAGTATTCGAGACGCAACGAGACGATTGTACGCAAAAGAATCAAGAATTGTAGGAAATCCACTCCTACGCGGTACGCGCAAAAGAAACAGAAAACCCGTGCGTAGCGCGCGATCCTAGAAAAAGCATATTTGGGACCCCGACTAATTTATCCTTAACGGTACGTGCGGGGGAGCCCTTAGCTTTTGCATGGTACGCGTAGCCTTTAAAATCGACAAAAACCCTAATTTCGAAAGTATAAACTGAAGGTTATGCTCATAGTTATAGTGTTAGATAAAACCTTCAAAGTTGGACGATTTTGGGTGGAGAAGCTATTGGGAGAATCAAGTTTGAATCTTGGTGAAATATTTTAGCTAATTCGGTTTGTTTAGTTAGTTGTTTAGTACATTGTTTTGAATATTTTGATCAGTTCTTCTTTGTTTTCCGTTTGAATGATGAACTCATTAATATTGATGAATGTTATGATGATTTCAATGATGATTGTTGGCTAATTTCATTATTAGTTGCCTAGATGATGTTGAATGTATTGATTTTATGTTGAATTCGGTGTTTGCACAATGATATAATTGACTGGTAGTAACTTAGGTAAAGTTCAGACCTTGTTTATTCATATAGCATAATATATAATGGTAATTGGTAATAAAACAAGTCTAGAGGTTATTTGTCTATGAGTAGCTTCGATGTCGTGTTTGAGTTTTCAATTTAAGTTGTGTTTTGCACCTTTGAGACCGAGAGGATATAGGTTAGTTGTCTATTGCGTGATTGACTAGTTTGGGTCGACCGAGAGGATGACCTAAGTTAATTAGTCATGTCCTTATCAATTAAAGTGTGATTGTTCATTGTTTTGGAGTCCTTAGTTCAAGACTTAGGCCGAGAGGAAAGTCGGGTACAGGAACCTGAAGTTACAGGGTAGGTTAGGCTGAGAGGAAATCAATCCCGTTTAGATTTAGGAAGCTAACATAGGTAATCTAATAGGTGTATTTGTTTTGGTGGTCCAGGTCTAGAGGATAGCTCCACACTACTTACCTACGCCATTAGTTATCTAATCCATTGAAACCAAATCACCGATCTTGAGTCCATGATCCGATTTCACATAATTGTGCCATTGGTTTTATCCTAGAGTCCTTGGATGATACTCAGTCTTCCATTCCCAATACATCGCGACCGGTACACTTGCACACATTAGTGTTCGTAGTATTATATACACTAGATATAAATACTTTCCTTTTCTATTTATCCAGTATGTAATGCATACGAGCATACATCTGGAACTTTAGTATATAAACACTCACATGTAATTTATTATGTATGCTTCCAGCTTTTCATATTGAGTGTTCCTACTTTCTTGTTAAGTTTGTAAACTTGTTGAGTGTTAAGTAAGAACTTATTCAAGTGTGATCCTGCCATTCTTGAGTAAACATAAAAGACCTTGTAAGTATTGAATGAGGGTACCCAACCCGATCCAACATTTATGCTTGAGGTTCAGGGCTATCAGGCCAACTTGGTATGATGTATGTATGTATCATTTCCTGACGTCTCTACAAGATGTTGTATTCAGGACTCGAGCCTTTAACTTTGACATGACGACTTTACCTGTGCTTTAAGTTAACCCTGTGTTTGGTGTTTTATTTGAGTAAATGAAATGAATAATTATGGTAGGGACAATGAGTACCATGACTTTGGTATGATCATTGATGCACTCTTGGTCTTCAAATAAGCCAACTATCGTGATTCCAGCATTGTTTATCAAGCAATCCACTGTTTGAAATATAGTTCACCATCAGCAATACATTCAAGTACAAATATAGTATCATTAGAATGAATAATACGCTCGAGTCGTATTGCGTCCCGTTGATTTCTGGGAAAGTGTGTCACAAGCAAGTCAGTGGGTCCGAAAACACCAATTTATATTTATATACACGATATAGGAAGATAGGGGAAAGGGTAAAATAGAAACCCGCTATAGTAGAGAACACCCAAAACATCATATAAAAAGTATTATTTAAAAAAAAATTTAGGGTAGGTTTTGTATGTATTTTTGACACTTTTATAAAAAAGAAGAAAAAAACTCGTTTACATTTACATATCTCATAGACAATTTTTAATATGTAACATGTTGTTTACATATGTGGCATATGTTTTTTTAACAAAAAAAATTTCTATTTTTTATAATTCTCTTTTTTTTTTAAATCTAGTCAGGACTTTCTAATTTTTTCACCAAAAGTAAAGAAATTGAATGTCGAATCTAAAAAAAAAAAGGCCAAAAAAACGCTCTTACTCATGTAAATGATTTTTCTTGGTTTACATAGGTAACGTGCAGGGTTTTCATATAATCCCAAACCCATGAAGATCGGGTCATGAATTAACCATAGGTTTGACGATGGTTTATTTTTGTGGCGATGGCTACTTTTGGTTATATTAATTTAGATTATAAAACTCACATCTGCCAAAATGGTTGATTGTTTCATCAACAAATCTCTTGCAATCTTCGAGCTTCGAAACATCTGCCTTAATTACAATCACCTCTGGCGATCCCAGCTCCTCCGCTTTTTCAGCCACCACTTCTAGTAGCTCCTCTCTTCTTGCAACCAACACTAGTCTCGCTCCATGTTTTGCATACTCGTATGCCAAATGCTTCATTAATAATCAATATATTCAAAATAAAATCAAAAAATAACTTGTTTTATGTCCATTGAATTGACCGGATCTAAAAAAAAGGCCACATTATAATTTTTTTCTCAAATTGAAGATAAAAATTTTTGTGTTTTAAAATACATACGTAAATAAATAAACCATGGAGCCTTAAGTATCTAACTATAATAAATGATTCCAATAAATTCATCTGACATTCTCTTGATATTTCTTTTCATTTTTGAAGTTTTACAAATAAACTAGAATATTAGAATCATTATCTCCAAGATTAAAAGTTGACATGAATTTGAATATTTGGAGTTTTGTTACAAAGGATATGATTTACAATCAATTTAAAATTAATATCGTGATTGATATTTTATGTTGGGGTTCATTTAAGTGATTTCCAATAAATAATTTTAATTATGTAAATCTTTGTAATGATTATATAATACTAAACTATATAGCTATTCAAAATATAAAAATGATATGAAGTGAAAATCGAATAAAAAGTTGATTATAAAGATAATTATTTAAAGTTAAATGTAATGACAGAAAAAATTATAGAATTGTATACAAAACAACAAATGTCATGTACAAAGAAATATTTGAAATTTAGTAAACTGTTAGTGTACTTTATTTATTTATTTTTGTATTTATAAAAATACTTTATTTTTGTAAATTTGTACACGGTGTATAATTTGTTGTAAAATATATAAGATTATATATTTTATAAAATGTATAAAATTATATATTTTATATTATAAACTCGTGTAACACACGTGTGCATAATCTAGTTTTCATATATATGCACACAAAGTCAAGAACTACCATAAATATCCTTACAAAATAAATAAAAATATATATATATATCTCAGAAAAATATCATATGTATATATATATATATATATATATATAAATGATAATATATTTCTACAAAACAAAAATTTATCATTTGATTATTTTACCCTTATTAATTTAAATATTTAAAACTTGGTTGCTATTTTTAACCTTGTCTTTTTTAATGACATATAATAATAGGGGAAAGTGAATACGGGGCTGTTATGCACCTAAGTTAGGTATGAAACCATTCAAAACTACCCCATTTTGATAAAAGCAAAATAAAAAATGATTTTGAACTTATTTCTTTGGATATTATTTATCATTTCACATATGTTTCGAACAAAAAAACACATCATAAAACCTTATATTTCAAATTGACTTATTTAACACAAATGTGAAGACAAAAAATTAAAATTCATATTTGTAACTATGATGAAGAAAAAGTAGTGTAAAGTTATATGGATTGATAGAAAATAACTAGATAAACAAGATTCAAGCTAAAAATCTACGTTGATTTAATCAAAATGGAGTAGCTTTGAATGGTTTCACACCTAAGTTAGATGCGTAACAACCACGTACTCACTTTCCTCGTAATAATATAGCTTATTTGTAAAGGAAGAAACCGTCATTTATACATTTAAAAAAGATATACATGTCATATGTATATATATTATAATATTTAAAATGTTTAGTAGGGATATGTTTGAAATAAAAGTTGACTTAATTAGTAAATAAGATAAAAAATGATTGAAATTCAATTCGACACGCCCTGTTTCCCAGGTAGTTTCAAAACCTACTTCAGTCCAGCCTATATAGTCACCTAAAAAATTGCTGGTGAATACATATGGAAGTAGAACAAACTTAGTTGTTTGAAAACTTACCTCGCCGATACCAGCGGATGCTCCAGTGATCAGTACTACTTTTCCAACGAGGTTTTCATGGAACACTGATCTAATGCAATACTTCAACAGACGGTAAAGTGAAAGTGCTGGTAAGAGGAAGAAGAATAATTCAATCGATATAATAGGAAAAATAGTGTTTATGAATTTGTGAATCAAATCCATCACTTTTCACCGATGATCATTGATATATGACCGGAATATGAATATATATGGACGGGGACACAATCTTTCAATGTTTGTTGTTTTGTGAATGGCAACGGAATCACGTACTAATCACCGGTCATGCAGGAAACGTGGCTAGAGTTTGTAAGAAGGCACACATATATGTTATGAGGAAAGATCAAATACAAAATAACATTTTTGTGAGAAGCATGAGAAGCAAACAAGTGATACATAGTAACCCTTTAATAAGTATCCCCTTACGTCGGAAGTTTTGATGTTGGCTACGGGTCGTATCCTATGTTACGGGTTCATGCTTTGCGGATGGGGGCCTCCCCTACAGCCCATAAGGCCCCTTAAATTATTAATTTTTTAATTATTTAATACGTTCTAATATTCCGTTGAAGTATTTGATACGATGTAATATTCCATTCAAATTCACTATATAATCGATGGATTGCTATACCATTTTTTTCCATTCAATTCAATTACTTAAATATAACTACAAAAACAATTTTAACATTTCTTGGTGGAATGATATTTTTCCTTCCGACAACGACAAATGTTAGGGTTATTCCAGTAGTCAAGGTTATCCTAATTACAACGACGGGTTTGTATCGGCTTATATTGACCAAGCTTGGTTTCTCTCCCACACTTGTTTACAGACAGGAGCCGTTAGACGTCCAAAAAGAGCTAAACCAAATTGGAAAGTATTTACAAGATAAACCGGACCACGTAAAGAGTATCTCCATAAAGAATATGTGGAATTTGATAATTGGTAAAAAGACTCAAGCAAACCCTCCACACGTGGTTACAAGCTCACAGGGACGTCCCAAAAAAGATACACAGCAACAGAACACCCTTGAACAACCTAGGCATAGTTCGTATATGCCATCACAAGATACAGTTCACCCAACCCCTAGAGAAACTCTACTTCAAGAGTCGCCTCCTCCTCCCAAGCAACATTCAACCCATCTCAATCTACACCTGGTAGGGGTAAAGGCAAAGAAAAAATGTAATGTTCCTAGTGATGAAAAAAGAAACAACTACATGTTATACAAGGCATCGCTTCCATCGCTATTCCATCCATAAATCAAATCAACCACGGATGTAGTATGTGACTGTAACTATTAGACGAGTTGCTTAACAACTGGCCTCGGTACTCTGTATTTGTTCGAGATATCTTTTCGTTAAAACTCGTTTTTATCAGCTTGTTGATTTTTGCATAGTTACATGATTTTATCAGCTTGTTGATAATGTTCATGTTAGCAAGCGTATTGATGTTATGAAGAACCATTCCATTAAGGAACAGTTCATGTTGTTTCCTTTGCCCTTATCCACCATTTTTCCTCTTAAGGTTTTAGTTTTAATCATACGATACAACGTAATCGTCATCGGTATACGTATTATTTGACACGACCTTTTATTAGATTTTTGTATAATACCTGGTATATACATTTTATTTACCATGACCTTTCATTAATTTTTTTGTATAATACCTTGCTGGTATATACATTTTATTTGCCACGACCTTTTATTAGTTCTTTTGTATAATACCTTGCAAAAGATTGGAATAATAATAATGATTTGAGTTTATTTCTACTTTATGTTTTCTTTTTTAACACAATCTAAAAAAAATTCAAATAGCAAAAAATATCACCGGCTGATAATCTGGATTTGAGCTTAGGGGGTAGTTCAGCCTCAAATACCTACAATACATTGAATTTTGAAATAATCACTAAATTCTATTGAGTCACCATTCTAACTCGATTCATTTTGCAAATAATGATCAAACAACTGATAACACAAGTGATTCATTGAGGAGTATAGACCCTAATTTTCACAAAAATGGGAAATCTAGTGGCTGTTCGGGATCACAAAAACCGTGTGTCCTTTACCAACACAGTCCTAAAAGATGGTTTACTTTGCATATTGAATCTGCAGTGTTATATGATTTATCAGCAGTTTTAATTCACAAAGGTGTTGCTGTTAAAGTGTCACACCCTGACCGGCGGCGGAAACACCGGCCGTGACCTCATGATTGTTCAACAGCTCGATGGTTGCTAATAAATACGTTTCATATATTAATTAATCACGATTACATTGTTTTACAAAATACAGCGATCAAACAAACTGTTCA
>WOUH02000017.1:881047-895587 GCA_009936405.2 Stevia rebaudiana
CCAGAATGGAAACAAGTTTTTTACACGTGGACAGCCACGTAGGCAACTGTGGGACCGCGTAGACAGCCACGTAAGCATGACTTAACGTCGTTAGGGTTTTTTTAACGGCGGTCCATTTTTCAAACAAAGAGTAAAAGGTGGGTCCGCTGAGAGTGATATTTTCAGGTGGGATTATTATTCACCAATTTCCAAAATGTGAGATTATTTTAGTCCAATTTGCCTATTTTTATATGTGTAATGTTGAATGTACTTTGAAAATAATTTGAATAGTTGTTGTAGTTGAATCTTTATTAAACTTTTAATCAATGTTAATCATTTAAGTTATAGATGTTTTTTTATGCTCATTCATTTACGTTGATTTACTTTCTATTACCTCTCTTTCTATATTTTTATATATGTAATGTTGAATGTACTTTGAAAATAATTTGAACAGTTGTTTTAGTTGGAATCTTTATTAAGCTTTTAATCAATGTCAATTTATTTATGATGGTTTATGTAGTTTGATTTTGTTTGTTTATGACGATATATGTCTGGATCCGTTTGCTGCTTGGCTAAAGCCTAAACATTGTCTCGCCCAGAAGGCCTAGCTAATCCGACCTACTTCTTCCCTTATATAAAGGGGCTTGACCCTTTCTTAGAGGGTCTTCCACCGGATTCACTTTTACTTTCTAAACACCACTTTCCATATTATTAATCGCTTATACACACACATACAAAGAGATCTATTCATACACCCTTATGCAAACCGATACTGACTTGATCATTGGAGGGCGGTTTAGACTTTAGAGTCTCCCCCTCTAATAAGTTCCTTTCATGTTAAAGTTGTGGGTAAGATCAATGAATGACCAAATACGGCTTGGGGGGTCCGACTTGACACGTTAACATTGTATACCGGCCGTTGACCCTGATAGTCCGTCCCTTTATTCCGACCATCCCAAGATAGCCTAATTCTATGGTTTACAATATAAACTATTCATTTACAATCATAACACACGATCACGACCACCGCAGGTCGCACGGGCGACGCACAATGCCATCAATTTTCCTCGTTAGAAACCCGTTTTTGCACCCCCATGCGCGCGGGTAGGTCATGGAGTAAAACAATACAAAGACATTCAATACTCTTCACCAAATATCCACATATAAACACATCATTTTTCCTATCCCACACAATGTGGGACAAGGGAAGCAAGACTCCCTTTCACACATGAAATCTAACATATTCTTGTTGAAAATTTGGCTATTTTTATTGAATACAAAACACAATTTATGTTTATTTTTATCGTTCAACAGAGTCAGTCAGATACAGAATCAAACACCCAAGTTTTAGTCAGATACAGACTCAGTCAGAACTTCTAACTGGGTCAGCTTCTAACTTAATCAGATCATGCCCAGTACGTGAAATAAACAGCCCATTAGTGTGGTTCATTTCCAAAGCCGAGAGATTAGAGCGGTGCATGACTCCAATTTTCTGAAGAGCTCACGGTCAGAAACTATTGCGACGACGACGACAAGGACCACCACCATCAAAAACAGAAATGGGATCGAGGACACTTCCGGCGACTGGATTCACCGCAACCATCGACCTCGTCGGCGAAGACCTTCTTCAAAACATCGTCGCTAGACTTCCGGCAACCTCTTTCGCATCCGCCGCCTGCGTCAGCCGCTTATGGAACCTCGTTTGCGATCGCGTCCTTTGTCATCCCAAGCTTTCATCCGCATGTTCATTCAATCCTTCTCTCCAGGTAACGTCTTCAAGCCTTAATTCTGGCATGAATCAGAAATTAATCGGATCATTTATGCCCTAATTTTCATTAGGTTGCTGTAGAAGACGTGGTGAATAGAGTATTATCCGAGCCCATTCGTCCTCATTTCGCAATTGTTTCTATTGGTCCTTCGTTCGATTTGCAAGAGGCTCACCAACTTGTATGTTATTTATACTTCAAAATTGATATGAAATTTCAAAGTTTCAAGAATTATTTATGACTGGTGGAACTTTATAATCATGAATAAGGTGGTGTTGGGTGTATGTGTTAGTTTACCAAACCCCTGCTTCGAAAGGTTTACTGATTTCATGAATGATTTGCAGGTTACTGCAAAACTAGGCTCCCAAGTTCCATTGATTACAAATGATCCATCTGGAATAATCGGAACAGATGCATTTTCTAATGAATTCAAAGAGGTTTTCTCAGTTGTTTTGAATCTTGATTGCTAAGATACATCTTGTTATTCTTTGGATTAAAAAATAGTAACAAATTAAATAATCTGCAGGTTCAGTGGGAAATTACTGAGGAAGATGATGATTCTGATGCTCCTCTAGTATTAGCAGATAGTACGAATAGAGCAATTATGTTAATTGTTGGATTTCTACCCGGATTAAAAGTCAGAACAATCCCACTTTTAATGCAGATTGAGGTAAAAGATTTCATCTTTTTGAACTAGTAGTAAACTTATTGTTCTAATATAACTCATATCCCTTTAGTTGAGTTTTCTAAATCTTTGTTCTTTATCGGTTTGTGCAATCGCGTATCAGGAACCACAAACAGTCATGGTTGACAAATTTGTAATAGATATTAGGGAGTTCTCAACTTCTGTTTCGGGATGCAAATCCCCTGCTGCCATAATAATGTTCAGTGTAAGTCATTCCACATATTACATCTGCATATACTACTAAACATTTACAATAACTATTATCATCTTTTCATCAAGATCATACTATTGTTACATTTCTGATACTCATTGGAGTTTATTTACAGGACTCTCAAGCAGGCATGAAAGCTGTCATGGAGAAAATGGGTTAGTTTTGCTTCAGATACGCCTCACCTCACTCTGTTACGCTGATTGCTGACTTATATACTTTATTTTTATTTTTATTTTGTAATTGTAGATTATGCGATGTCACCAGAAACTGTAATTGTTGGTGATAGTTGCTGTTTGTTCCGACATACAGATGGCAGTTTAAGGAACACAACTGTTACTGAACAACATGTTTCTGCTGCTGTTGCTTTGGTATTTGCAGTTGACAGGAATAAATCTTATGGTAACATTAAAATCTACCAATAGTTTTGTTTTTTTATATATTATTATAGTGTGTCTCTGTTGACTTGTACATTCTTTCAGTTTTTTTTTAAGTTGGTATTGAGTTTTTCCACTTTTCAAGTAGCATACATCAGATTGAACCAATTTTTTATTTTATTTATCTGTTGCAGTTAAGGGGCTGTTTATGAAAATTTCCTTAATTTTTTAGGTATTGGAAAAACTCAGTTTCATGCTGTACTATCAAGCGGATTGTCACCGGTAGGCCCCACATACAAAGCGGCATCTGTTAAAGAGAAACACGGTGATTCCATGACTTGGCTCACTGCAAGAATCGAAGGGTCGCGTGAGAATCTTGATGGTGAAACTGTCTTGAATCAAGTTTATGATGAAGTATGTTATTCTCTATCTCTATTTAAAGGACGGAAACTGTAATTTATAATAATATTTAAGCTAATTAACTATATCGAATATACTGGGAACAATTATAGAAAAATCTTTCTAAATGGTCAAGACTTCATATTTATACATTGAGAATTCTAGACATCATATTTACCTAATTAAGTCAGTTACTTATAATAATAGTCATGTTTCACTAAATAAATAAAGAGAACATTCTGTGCTGAATTAATTTACAGTAATATTGCTGTTTTTATATATATGAAACAGACTCTTACTAGTGAGTTTCTTTTATATACATTGGAATGGATAAATTTTGAACTTCTAGAAATTAGTAGTATATATATGATTCATATTATATGAAATCAGTTCAACATATTATTTGATGAAAATTAAGACCTAATACATTATTTGGTATTATCTGGGGCAAATTCTGTAGTAAAGTAACATAATGATTGCATTCTATTTAGGAAATATAGTTTCTTCTCTTAAAATCGATCCGACCATAAAAAAATGTGATAATTAAGGATTGACATGGCATATGAGAACTGATTAACTTTAACAATTGTTTTTGAAAAGATGATTTTTTTTATAGAATATTTTATTCTTTTAATTTTGGATTAGATTTGACCAAACTATGTTGCATTTTTCTGCAATTTGCTCTTCTTTGATCTCTAAAATCATAATAATTTTTTGTTTTTTATAAATAACAACAGCTTGGAGACCGAATTCAGTTTCCTACCTTTTACATTGGCGTAACGAAAAGAAGAAAATGCGCAATTGGTAAGGAAAAGGTTGGATATATCACTTCTCTTGCATTCCATGAAGTTCTCGGGTAAGACGCAGTTTTTTTCTTCTTGTTTTCCTATATTATTTTTTTATTATGCAATTATATATATCATCATTTTTTACAACTTATTATACTTTACAACTTGCCATAGTCAAATCTTGTTTTTCATTAGCAAGAAGTCATCTTCCTCTTTGAATTATATAATGCATCTGTATATGTTATTTTGATTTGTATATGTTAAATCATTCTTATGATAATGTAATGTAAATAAATTATCTGACAAAGTTGATAAATGCCTATGTTATGATTATTTTGGTTTACTATGTACAAATAAGATTGTAAAGTAATATTATTACAGTAATTATATTTATTTTCTGAATAATTTCTTGTTGGAGATTTTACTGTTTTATGAAATAAAACTCTTCAGATGATTTTTAAACCCACCCGATTGACCCGTTTTCATTTTTTCTAGCTTTTTAAAAATAATTCCCCAATAATTAATAATTAAAATAATACTTTTCATGCAGGGATAATCAAGAGTATTTTTTTGTTAGTGACGGTGGGATTAAAACCGGCGATATATTCCGTTTTTACCACTCGGATTCCGCCACCGCTTTATCTTCTTCCGCCTCTGTCGCTAACCACCTGCAATCATTCACCACCACCACCACTGGCGGTGATAAGCGGGAGGTGTTTGGCGGTCTTATATTCACTTGTTGTGGTCGTGGTGAGTCGTTCTTCGGCCAATCAAACATCGACAGCTCACCGTTTTTGGACAACTTCCCAGGTGTGACACTTGGCGGGACGTTTTGTGGCGGGGAGATTTGTCGCGGTGGTGTTACACCGTATGTCGAAGAATCACAAGAACAAAATTCTGTGAGATGCTGCTTGCATGTATACAGTGCTGTATATTTAATCATGTCTTATACTCCATTATAAAGAATTAAATTTTAATGGAGTTTCTGTTTAGATTTGGATAAAAAGAGAGAATAAATATTTTAATGTATAAGTTTTTAATGGTCTTTCTTTTAGTTTCTTTGAGTTTTGTGAGCTGACATTTGTGTTAGAGACAATAAGAAATGGTCTAAATTAAGTGTGAAATTATGGTTTTTTTTCTTGTAAAATTTTAAACTTCTATTGTCAATACAAAAACTCAGTTATACTATTTATCAGAAAGTTGTATTTCTAACTTGTTTTTACAAAGTCAATGTTTTTTATTAGTGTAAAATAGATAATTATTTATTTTATAATATTAGGGTTGCTGATTTTCTTAGCTATAGTAATTTAACAGGTTGGTGATGTACTCTTTTAGAATGTTATATCACATGCAATTTAATGGATGTGTGATGACCCGTGAGTTGTTGGTTAAGGGGGCCGTTTGTTGGAATTAATCTTCAATTTTTTCTATTTTTATTTTTATCTGTAAACCATTAATCTTCAATTTTTTCTATTTTTATTTTTATCTGTAAACCAAGTTAGTATCGTCTCTTTTTCTTTACCATCACTATTTCATAACACCTCTGTAATGAGTGTAAGTATGATACATTTGATGCTCACATAACACCTACGTGACATTAAATTTTGATCACCTAACACAATGTATAACATGTATCCTTAATGTCTAAAACACTTGCACTTTTGTACAAGGCATATGAGTGTAACATATAATATGGCCCCTTTACATAAACTTACTTTGTACCCATATGCTTTTTTGAAAATAAGATATTGTATAAAAGTCCGATTATTAATACGACGCCGTTGTTTTTATTTGCTTTTCAATATACATTTTATATAAAACGAGTTGTTTGTTCTGATTATAAGTCATTGAAGTACAAATGTATAAGTTGTCAACCAGTCACAACTACTTTAATTTTTTTTACATTTTTTGTTTTCCCTTAACCTTAGCGACTTTTAATACATGTTTTTTTTTTTAATTTAATACGTGAATATTTTTCAAAACCGAGTTGTGAATAGTAATGTACATTCACCCACCGAAGAATAAACGTACAAACCAAAGCTATTACAAGGTTAAATTTACCTTGTGTGGTAATTTTAAAGCTACTCCATGGTTTCATTCGGTTTAACTCTTCAATTTACAAATTTTTAAAAATACCATTGTGTTGTGTTTATTTTTGTCTACATTTTAACATAAATTTTATCCAATGTGTTGCTTTATGTAGACTAGTTCATAACTAATGTGAAGGAGCTTACAAGAAAAAAAAATATAATGTATATTTTAGCTTTAAGACTTTTCTTATTTTATTTGTATTTTTAAAACGATAAAAAACAAATGATACATCCTAAAAAAACGTATAAGTGCAGGTTTGAACTTAAGACTTCTTTGTCTCTAAACTTTAAAGTTGTGTGCTGGGTAAAATAAAAAAACAAAGAAGTCAGGCTCCAATCCCTGAAACCTCCTAGGTTGAAAGATTTATACCAAGAAGTTGGGCACTCCAACTCTTGAAACCCCGTATCAAATATGTTACATATGTGTTGCATATGTAACATTTTGCATATGTTACAATTTTATGAAATTTGTAAATAAAAAATTAAAACTACTAGACTTTTTTTATATAATTTTTTTTACCAAAAGTCTTAGATTTTAATGTGTAATTTATATAAAAAATATTAAGTTATAAAAAATTAAATTTCAAAAAAAGTCGTCGTTACATATGTTAAAAAATATGGGTTTCTAGAGTTTTCTTAACTTAAGTTGTTTTCATATAATCCATCCCCAAAGGTTGGATCCGCTAAAAACACTATTTTGTCCAAAAACAATAGGAACAAATCTCGGCAATTCATTTGCTTAATCAATGGTTATGATTCAAGTAAATACAAATGAAAGTAAACAAAGAAGGAAAAAGGTAATGATGAAAACCCACTTGTTTAACTATTTAAATTTTCCTTCACCTTCCTTTAAACATTAATAATTTTTTCATACGACATTATTTTTTTATAAAAATTACACCATAAAAACGAACGTTTTTTTTCTCTTTAATTTGAGTACCATGGACCATGGTGATAGATTTTTTTTAAACTTAAAAAAAAAAATATAGTACAAAAGAATGTAGTACAAACTAATCTAGTACAAAAAAAATCTAATTTTTTGTAACGGCATATGAAAAATATTTAATACAATACATGTATATCTAGTTGTTCAAATAATACAGTACATGTATATCTAGTTGTTTTGAGTATACAATACATGTATATCTAGTTGTTTTGATAATATAGTACATATACATTTAATTGTTTTGAAAATACAGTACATGTATATCTATTGTTTTTGAAAATACAATACATATGTAGATCTAGTTGTTTTGGAAATACTGTACATGTATATATTGTTTTTGATAATACAGTACGTGTAAATCTAGTGGTTTTAAAAATACAGTACATGTATATATAGTTGTTTGTACTAAATGTTTTTTACTAGATTCTTTTGTACCATATCACCGTACTAGATTTTTTTTAAGTTTAAAAAAAGTATATCACAATGGTACTCAAATTAAAGAGGAAAAAAACGCTTGTTTTTACGGTGTAATTTTTATAAAAAAATAATGTCGTATAAAAAAGTTATGAATGTTTAATGTAAGTGGGGAGAAAGTTTAAAAAAAGTATACAAATGTACATGAATGTCATTTCTTTTATTTTTTATCATAAACAAATGGACGACCAAGATTTCTTTCTATTGTTTTTAAACAAGATGTATTTCATATTTGATCATTTCTCTCTCTCTCTCTGTGTGTGTATATATATATATATAAAATAACTTCTATGTATGTTTATATGTAAAACCTTGAATATTTAGGTAAAAAAGTTTTTCGTATGTGAAAATAAATTTTTTATTTTTTTACATATGAAGTGTACGATTTCACGGTGTTTCATCAATTTGTGGTTTCAAAATGAAACTTTCTCCGTATCAAAAGAATTTAGGATTACTAGTGTTTTTATGTACAATCATCTAATCACGTACAAACTAACACCCATCACTAAAACTATTCTCCTTGAAGATAGAATTCGGTTTTATCTAACTAAATAGCACATGTTAAAGACTTTAATGATGTTAAATTATCATTCAGAAATGACGGTTGACATTATCTTTTAAAAGCGTCTTGTTTCTAGTTATAAGAAGGGAATTTGTAAATTTGTAAAGTTATAAAACACCAGAAATTCAATAACTATTATATCAACTAATATTTATAAGTTATTTTAAAAATGCATATTTATATCAAAAGTACATTTTTAAGAAGAAACTAGTAATTTGGTAGAGATAAAGTACACATTTAAAAGACAAATTTACACCAGGCTAATTATTAAAAGTTTTCACATTTTCTCCCAAATTTGTCCCACACAGAAGCACTTATTTTATTTCACCAAAAACATGCTTCGGTTAATGAATTGCTTGAATATCTTTGCGTTCCTTAGGGTGCTCGTTGTGGAGCTGGGGTTGGGGGCTTCGAGCTCACAGGCTACACCATTGCGTAGTCGCGGGTTTGATTTCGGCTTCAGATACCCTAGAGTGACTGTGTGTATTATTTGTGGGGGTGTGTGAGAAAATATGTGTGAGTTTGAAGTTGAAGAGAATAACATTACATAAGTTTAATATTAAAAAGAATAGAAGTGATATACCATTACAAGACAGAATCTAATTAAAGACTTGAAAAATACCATTTTTTCCACCCTTAGACCGGGTGTCATGGGGTGTGGTTAGGGGGTGGGGAGGCGTGGACGCCGGGGAACATCGAAACGGCGAGGGTGTGACGGGGCGTGGTGTATCACGGCGTGACGGGGGGCAACGGCGTGGAGGGCGAGAAGAAGGAGAAAAGCTGCAGTTTTGGTGGGCACCATTTGACCTATTACACCTATTTTTTCTTTAAATTTAAAAATTAATTATTAAAATAATCAATATATTTTCTTTCTTCACCACTCACCCATTACACCCATTTTCCACTACTTCCTCTCTCATGCGTTATACTGACGCGTCATAACTCACATCTTCTTTAACCCCTTACCACTAAGCATGATGTTATACCTCATAATGCTGGTCAATATCAGCCTTTTGTAATAATGCTGAGAAGAAAATTCAATATATTAGAATATATATAAAAGAAAATGATTATAAAAGGTATCCTAGTAAAGGGTAATAATGAAAGTGGAGAATAACCAACAAGTAATTTCCAGAAATACCCTAATGGACTTCCACTCCACCTTCTCTCACACACCCAAAATAGACCCTGCATCAATGACTTGTACAGTCTGCAAAACCAATCACTCAATTGGCATTATGTTCGAGTGTGATGGGGCCCATGTAAGCAAGTACAATGAGTGGAGGATCGAGCCAGAAGCAATCAGACCTTAACTTCATATGATGACACGTGACAATTTGGACCACTGTGATTCATTAAAATGGATACCAAAGTGTTAAGGTATCATCTTCCTTTTCTTCACCTTTTCCATCTTTCTTTCTTTCATATTGTTTCTTTAGATTTAATGCATTTTACCCACCCCACTCTATCATCATTCATCCTTTTTTCTTTTTCTCTCAAAATATATTAATAATCACATACTTTAATATTAGCATAATAGCACGTTTTAAATTTAATTAATTGGTTATTGATTTTTTTTTAAACATTATAGTTTGTAATAAATTCATTTAAACTGTGGTAACCAGCCTTTAAACTTGGATTTCAATTTCTCTAATCTCACAAGATTAACTTTTTTTTTTTATTTTTATACAACTGAATATAATTTAAAATTCATCAAGTCCTTAAGGCCATGGCTCATAAGGTGTTGTCACGAATCAAGATGTATTCCTCGTGATGGTGCATATTTTTGTTATACCTAGAGGACGAGTGGTGTTCTTGTTAACACTACCATTTAACTCGTCCATGTAGGTTCCTACTTCCATTTTGTTCATCTTGACGACAAATTTCAGTACTCTATAGTGTCTATAAAGAAAGATTACGTTTTTTAATTTACAATCATTTATTTATGATAAAATAGAATTAGAAGGATAAATTCAATCACTACTAGCTTCAAAAAGTCAAGAGCAAGCTTTAAAGTTATGAAAGAAAGAAAAGAAAAAAAGAGATCAGAGATGGAAGAAATGTGAATACTATGATAAAACTGAGAAAAAGGTTGGAGTTGAAGAGAATTGAGAACAAGATAATACCTTTGCAAAGAGAAGAAAGGTCTTCCGAATCTTACACACTTTATTATTTTTTATTTATATTCTACATATTATCCACTCTTTCTTAGTCTATTAAATTCCTTAAAAAGTTTTCATACGTTAGAGACAACTCGTTTCCAATAAAGGTTTTTAATTACTATTGAAAAGTAAAGGTAAACAAAGCTTCATGCCTAAACTTGTATTATAAATAACAACTTGTAATTAGAAAACTAACATAAGAGTATTCAAATGAGAATTCATGACATTTTTAAAACGTGTTTTTACACATGTTTAAAACAGTTTATTTTAACACATGTATAAAAAAAGTTCTCACAAAACATAAATTATGATATTTATTTTTTAAGAACTATGAGAGCATTCACATTAGTTTCTCTAAATTTGATGTGAGTATATTCTCTGTATTATAAAAATTTATTGTAAGTGGTTGTGAGTGGAGAGATATAGAGAAATTGATAGATTCTCTATGTATAGAGAAAATGAGAGAGAAAATATAATGATTTTGTAAATTGAATAGGAGAGATAAAGGTAGTGATTAAAAAAAACAAATATTTTATTGAATAGATAAAGTGGTTGTGAGTGAATGAGAAGAAAAAATAATGATAAGAGTATTAAAAAGTATTTTTTAATTGAATATGAGAGAAAAAATTAGTATTTTAAGTTATCTATAGAGATGGAGATATGAAAGCTAATGTGAATGCTCTGAGAACTCTCTTTTACATAAGTTTACATATCTATAAAATGTGCAAACATGTAAAATAAAGTTTTCAAACTTTCCTAAAATACCATCCAACAACTTTTCCTGTATAATTTGATCTCAACCTTTAACTATTGGTATAATGACCTTAAATACTTATTACACTTCCAACAATAAGGTCATTTCTTACTTGAACCCAACATTAAAGTGACAAAGAAGAGTTCTCATTTATCCTATATATGGTTCAGATGGGATGCTTGAGTTTGTCTCTTAAAAGTGATTACGTGTTTAGTGCTTTTTTATATGGTTATTGGATTATAATAATCTCAACTTTCATTTATTGGTCGGGATAACTGTAACACCCTAGGAAAATCACACATCGACCGTGACACATGAGAGATCTTGGTTAATAAGGAATGTCTTGCATCTAATATCACCAATGCGTTTTGGGTCTTAATGGTAGTGGATGAGAGGAGAACTCCACAGTTAAGCGCGCTCAGGTGAAAGCAATCCAAGATGGGTGACCGCCCTAGGAAGTTTTCACCTGAGCAACAAAAATATATGAATTATCATCATATTGCATATACATACTACATTAATATTACAGATATGCAGTATACATAAAAGATGAAAAAATAAAGAAAATTATGAATAAATCTTTTCAAGAACGCAAATATAAATTTAAAGAAGTATAATTTATAAATTATCATTATTCTGCATATACGCAGTATTAAAATTTTATGACGTATATTTTCCCTCTTTTTAATATGGCTTCATTATACTTTTTAAAAGAGGAGAAAATTTGTTATTAGATAGTGCTATTCGTTTAAAAAAATAATAACATATGAAGAAATGAAATTTTTTTAAAGTTTACTTAAGTTGTGATTTTTGATTCTCAAACGAGGAAGTGGTTTTCGTATGAATCTTTCCTTTTGTTTATATAGTACACTAAATATTCGTTTAGTTATCTTCATCAAAACATTGATACAGTCATAAACTCATAATCATTATGTAAACATCTACTAAAAATATACTAAATGCAGACCATGTAAATAAATGAAAGGTAATTTTATACTCACAAACTTGTTAGTTAAAAAGCAAAAACGTTTATAGTTCTTGGGCCAAAAGTAAAAAAAATAGGATACGATTATAATTATATATGTTATAATTTATGTGAGTGAGCTGTTTATATTATAAAGATAGTATAATAGTGGTTGTGAGTAGAAAGATATAGAGAAACTGATGAAACTACTAAATATAGAGAAACATTATTTAATGATAAATGTATAAAAGCATTATTTAATTGAACAGGAGAGAGAAAAAGTAGTGATAAAGGTATAAAAAATTATTATTTAATTGAATTGAAAAGAGAAAAGATAGTGATTTTTAGTTAATTATAAAGATAAATATAAAAAAATAGATACACTACTTTTCTTATCATTATTCACTATCTTCATAATTAAGTATCTATTTCAATTAAATAATATTTTTCAACCTTTATTATTACATTGTATCTTCTTTACTTACAAGCACTTTAAAAACTATTAAATTAACATTATTATATTTTTCGTTGGTATTAAAATCATTATTTGAGAAAAGAATACCCTAAATATTTAACTTTACGTTATATTTCCATAATTTACATATGACCAAGCTACTATGAATGGATGCTCTGAGCATTCACATCAAAATCTCATTCTTTATCTCTATAATTCATTAAAAATTAATATATTTCTCTCTTCAATTCAATTAAATGATAATTTTTATACATTTATCATTAGTTATCTCTTAACTATTTAATTAAATAATACTTTTTTCTCTTTTTTATTTAATTAAATAATATATTTATTACTTTCATCAGTTTCTCTATGCTTTATACTCACAACCACTATTATCCAAACATGTATACTCTTATACTTTCAAGTAAAATTAAAATATTTATGAATAATCACAAAATAACTTGTAAAAGTAAAGAGAGAAGTTTAAGGTTATAAAAGGAAGAAAAGAGAAAAGAATATAAAGAGATGAAAGAAGTGAGAAACGAAAGATAGAAATGGGAAAAGGAAGATTAGAGTTGAAGAGAATTGAGAACAAAATAAACAGGCAAGTAACATTTGCAAAGAGAAGAAATGGTCTTCTCAAGAAAGCTTATGAACTTTCTGTTCTTTGTGATGCTGAAGTTGCTCTCATCATCTTCTCCACTCGTGGCAAACTCTATGAATTCTCTAGCACCTCAAGGTAAACAAACCCTAACAAATCTTTAAAATTTGCACAAAAAAAAAAACTAAAATCTCTCAAATGGTGGGTATTACAAATTTTTTTAATATATTTTATAAAAGCATATGTTTTTTTGTTGATAAAATAGACACATAATTATTATTAATTTTCTTTATGTTATTTCCAATTTTTTAACACGAAAGACACAACTAGTTAATATTACTTTTAAATCGTAAATGTATAAATTTAGGTTATAACCTGCTAATATTTTAACACAATTTTTCTAATGATTGTGTTATTTTTAT
Source organism: Stevia rebaudiana (assembly GCA_009936405.2). Lineage (NCBI taxonomy): Eukaryota > Viridiplantae > Streptophyta > Magnoliopsida > Asterales > Asteraceae > Stevia > Stevia rebaudiana. The sequence continues at coordinate 894,682 of WOUH02000017.1, forward strand.
AAACAAGATAAACACTATTCTTAATAAGAAAAGTAAAGAAGACGCTTTCTTGAAGCTTATACTGGATCATAAGTTCAAGATTAATGCACCTTCATGTTTACACCCTAATTTTTTTCTTAAAAAATCTTTATTTTTCAATAAATATATAGTTCATCTCCATTTTCACACATGGGTGTTACAAAAACTTTATTTAGTTTTGGATTTTATTTCATTTTTTTATAGAAGATTGTATTCTGATGGATATCTAATTTATAACTTCAACTTCCTAATTCATTTCTTATTTTTTCTTTTTTTATTTTGGAAATTAAAAGCATGATGAAAACACTTGAGAGATATGAGAAATGTAGTTTTGGGCCACCTGAACAAAGAAAGCCAGCCAAAGAGGATCTTCAGGTTTGATCGATTACTGTTAGCTTTAAATTCAATTAGTTCGCAACTTCGATTTTACAGAAATTGATTAAATTTATTTTTTTTGAAAAATTTGGTAATTTATTATTTATTTGTCTAGTTTATATGAAATAATAGTTGATAAGATAGGTAATGAAATTTTTAAGCTTGACTCTTTTTTTTTTATCTCAAAAGTCAAATTTGTACTCTGGTTGACTCACAATAAGTCAACAAAATTAATGTTTATAAGAGCATTCACATTAGCATTTCTATTTTTTTCTTTATAATTCATTAAAAATCACTATCTTTTCTCTCTAATATTCAATTAAATAATAATACTTTTTACCTTTTTATTACTTTTTTTCTCTCCTATTCAATTAAATAATAATACTTTTTACCTTTTGCACTACTTTTTCTCTCTCCAATTTACTTTAATAAACAGTGTTTCACTATATTTACTAGTTTCATCAGTTTCTTTATATCTCTCTACTCACAACCACTTTAAACCAATCTCTATAA
>WOUH02000017.1:900479-937963 GCA_009936405.2 Stevia rebaudiana
AGAACTCACCAGCGTAAGCTGACGTTTTGTAAGTATGCATATCAGACGCAGGTGAAGCTTCTGGATGCAGGTGATGGTTGATTGGATTGAAGGCATCGTGGACTTAGTTATGCTGGCATATAGTTAGTGATATATGATGTAATTTACATTAGAGAAAATGTAATAGTACTTTGGTTGTAACAAAATAAAGTTTTTATTCCGCTGCTATGTTACCTCTGTATTAACCAATGTGCTTATGTGTAAATCCGATGACGTGGCGAGCCCATGGAATTTGGGGCGTCACAAAGACGGTTCCAACGCCGCTAAAATGAGTTCAATCGGAGTTCGTTTAAGAAGATTACGAGGTTTTTTGTAATCCCTCTTAGGCTTCTTAGCATAAGGTCCCTATTTAGTTGATCATTTCCCTACGATATTGTGCTAAAGTATTCCCGTTATAATGAGAGTATCGTTATAATAACATTCTTATTATTTTTAATAAATAAAACGTGACCCAGTTCCTACTGTCTTAAAACAGATTTTCGTGAAATTGTTAAAACAATTTTTAAAACCTTACTATTATGGATTTTGGGTTCACGAAAAGTTAAAATAAAATTAGTTGGGATTTTTCAGTAAAATCTAATAAATATTTTTTTGGGAAATTACATGTGTTGTACAACTTGTAGCGTGAATTTATAAAGATTGTGATACAATCTTAAATCCTATATGGTGATGCAAAACGAATGACTTGTTTAAATTATTTGTTGTAATAAACAATTTAGCCGGTTGATTTTCTAACATAAATGTTAGAAAGAAATGGGATTACGAATTGTAACTAAAAATATTGGGATTCACTAACGTATGATAAGTTAGGAGATGGATGTGCATATATATATTAAATTAATAGAAATTATATATATTAAAGATGTTTGACATTTTTTTAAGCTAATTTAAAAGTTCTTGAATGATGAATGGCTACATGTTTAATTCTATAATTAATAGCCATCAAATAATAATCGCACATTAGTTTAAATAAACCAAAAGTTAATAAAACGGATTTGTTATCATGTATTTCTAACATTCGTGTTGGATCGGGTTTATTTTATAATACGTTTTTGGTAAACGTTCTCATTTCTAACTTACGGGTTAGATAATGGTTTATTTTAAACCGTGAAAAGGTTAGACACGGTTTAGTTTAAACAAATATATATATTAAAATGTTCGAAACAGATTGGTTTATTAACAACTTGGTGGTGTTAGGAACAAATCGATTGCTTAAATAATACTACATGCATGTAGCTTGCTATATAAAGATGTACATTTCTACCATGTGTGATAGAAATATATTTGTCATAAATATATATATATATATATATATATATATAGGGAGCGGTTAAAATACATATAGTTATTTTCGTACATAACGTAGGATGGGATTTCATCCGTCGGATCGTTTTAATTGAGGGTCATGATTCACGCGGTGGCAAAACTGTATTATTAACGATTTAAACAAATGAAAACAACGTCCGGATATAAGAAAAAAGGCAGATCCGTCATTAACGTAATTACGGACTCGGGGTGTAAATTACAGACCGCCCTGTGTAAAAAATACGGACCACCAAAATATACATATAAATTACGGACCAAAGTGAATAATAACGGGCCACGACCAAATACACACATAAAAAACGGACCAAGCATATAATCACGGACCACGACTAAAATGCACACATAAAATACGTACCAAGTGAATAATCACGCACCACGTACATAATTACGGATCATGTTAAAAAATAAAAAAAAAAAACCATATCAATACTATACTCGAATTAAAGATAATGAAATTATCTATTTAATGGTGTAACTTTTTTTAAAAAATTTTGAAGCATAAAAAAGTTATCAGATTTTTAAATAATAGGTGAAAGTACGTTTAATTACGGAAATTTTTCTATGAAATGTGTTTGACGTCTAAACTCTTTTCTCTTTCTACACGTGTCGTATTCTAATTTTTAGTTTATTTATTTAGTTAATTAAACTAATTAAATTGAGCTTTAGATTACGTACTAAACCTGATCTAAAGTTATTAGACTTTGAGGCCTGAAACGTGACCAATTAGATTATATGGAGAGTGGGGAATCATAATCCCTAATTCATGCATTTACTATGTTGCCTTTCCGTCGAAGAGAAGAAGAAGAAAAACTTCTTTATGTTGACGTCGCACAAAGAAAGAAAGAAAGAAAAGTTTTTTTTCTTTTTCCACACCAACGTAGCCGCGGTTCATCGCCCTGGTTCCCGGTTCCGTTCATATTCAGACTCTAGCACTTGTTCATTATAGTGTCTGAACCGGTTGTCATAACCAAGGTATATGATATTTTATCAGTAGATTATAATAAATTAATTAAATTTGTATTTGTATGTTTGTAACTTTGATCTTGAATGAGAATAACTTGCTGACTGAATTGATCATATTTTTCCGTTGCGTTTAATAATTAAATAGTTAATTATTAATAATCTTATCAAAACTGTTTCATGAAAACTCGTAAAATCACCATAAATTTCCAACAACCGTAGAAAAACCCTCTCCATGATGAACTCTTACTCTCTTCAAGTTTCATTTTCCCCTTTTCCAGCTCTTCAATGCTACACTTTTTGGTCTGGAGTGTTCCATTTCATATTTGAGTTGGATAAAGTGGAGTGGATTGAAGTATCATGTGTTATTGACGTGATTCGGAGTGAAATGAGCAAAGAGGGGTTCACACCCTGTAATCATTCTAATAGGTGTGTATTGCAATTTATAACTTTCTTACAATTTCAAGTATGCAGGCTCTCCAAGATTCTTTGGTGTCACTACAAGTGGACTTTATGACTATGAAACAAAAGAAAAACAAATACACTAAAGCATCACATTTTCATGATAAATAAGAACTCAAGGGTTTTGGGACCATATGTTACTAATTTGTTTTTGTTGAATAACTCAGTTGCTCGTATTTTCAGCAATGGAGAGTATTGAAACCGGTGAGAATATAAAATGACATTGCTTGAGGTTCTTACGAAAGAAAACTCATACGTATATATGGAGATTTTTACCAAATTAGTGTTGGTGGAAATTTTATTTACCAAAATGGGTGATTTGAAACTTATTTACCAAAATAGGTATTTTTTGAAAGTTTGGTTGTTCTCACTCATATTCTTATTGGTTAAAACAAATATCTATTTTAAAAAGTAATGAAAAAGTTTATATTAAAATTAAACATTTTTTTTCATCCACATATTTTCATTTTTAATTAGAATTTTTCAAGTGTTTTCATTTTTAAACTTTCAATTTTATAAGTATTGACCGGGACATCTTCTTACTATAATTATTAATAGTTCTGATTATTGTTAACAATACCATCTATTAAAATACTTTTTTGTTATTATTATTTTGAATTAGGTAAAAAATGTTTTCGGATACTGATATAACGAATATCTCATTACATGTATAACTAAAATGAAAACACAAATGATTATTATATTATATTATTAGAAGAAGTTAAAAAGATACGGATGATTTAATGAATCTCTTCTTTACGTACGATATGACATATTTAAAAAAATGTTTAAGAAAACGTTTATTAAAGAAAGTAGAAAACATTTAAAATAAAATAACTTTTATAAAATAGGAGGATTATAAAATGTTTTAATTTTAATATAAACTTTTTCTTTAACTTTAAACTTCCACCAATACTACTTTGGTAAAAAGAGTTTTTTACCAAAGTAGTGTTGGTGGAAATTTTATGTACCAAAATGGGTTATTTGAAACTTATTTACCAAAATATGTATTTTTTGAAAGTTTGGTTTTATATGTATTATAGAGGAGGCTAATAATGCGTTTCGGTCACTAAGGGGGTGTTTGTTCCGTTTAACCCAGCGGCTAACCGGCTACTGGCTGACTCGGTCAGCCAGTCAGCATGTTTGATTCGAGCGTACCATGGACTGACCGAGCCAGTTGCGGCTGACCGAGACCGGAGATTGGATGTTGCTAACCCGGCTGACTCGTGGGGAGATGGGGGCTCTACGCGAGGTTGGGCTGGGTCGTTTGGCGTGGGTTCGAGGAGACGGGGCTCGAACGCAAGCAAAAATCGAGGGGCTGGGTGTCCACGGTGACCATAGTGAACTACTTTGGTGGCTCCCGGTTGCCATTGACTGCTACACTGATGGTTGGAGGGGAAGAACTTGCCGGATATGGGGAAGAAGAAGACGGGGAAGAACTTGCCGGATCTGGGGAAGAACAAGACAATCGAGGTTTTGATGTTTCTTTTTGTTATCTGTTGCCGTCAAGATTGGTGATAAAGAGTAGGGTTTTCATTTTGGATTTAATTCTAAGTTTTCATATATGCCCTATAACTTTTGGTTTGTATTTTTAAAAACCTTGATCATTACTCAAGTATTTTTAACATTCACGACTTATTACAAGTCCGTATATAATTCGGATTTGGCTATTTTTATTAAATACAAAACATAATTTATGGTTATTTTTATCATTCAGCAGAGTCAGTCAGATACAGAATCAAACATCCAAGTTTCAGTTAGATGCAGACTCAGTCAGAACTTCTAACTGGATCAGCTTCTGACTTAGTCAGATCATACCCGTCAGTCGAAACAAACAGCCCCTAAATCTAAGCATGAAATTGAAATCTAAATTTCATTTTTTAACATGTTTAGTAAGTAAAATATGTTAGAATTAAACAAATTCCTTTATTAATAAGATTCCACATTCTCTTCAAAAGTGAACACTTTAATAATAGAGATTGAAATCTTCAAATATCTGACTCCGTATAAATTACTATAAATACAATTATCATATACTTAAATTGATTTAAACAATGATTTTGATGAAGGAAAAAATTATGACTCACGATGTTTTAAAGAAACGAAGAGAAAATGAATAAAGGACGAACTAAAAAATGGTCTCAGTTTAAAGAGCTTGACAAAGAAAATTATGATTGTATTGTTAATAAAGAGCTTGATAACGAAAATTATGATTATACGTTAATATATAGTATACCTTTATCTAGTAACTCAACAAATTAATTATAATAAAAAATATTCATAAGATAAAATTATAAACTTGTGAGTTAAAATGGCATTTCACGTTAAAATGAATGAATAATGTGGTTTTATATTGAATGAATGATCAGAACACTTCATTTACATCTTATGAACATTAATATGCACACAATATTAGAATTTAACGTAATGATCCAAATCAGAACCTTTTTAAATCTAGTACAGTGATGTCGATTCAATTGGCGCTTAATCGACGAAACAATCTCTACAACCACTAAGAGATTGAAAAAAATCTTGTCCTGATCGATAAGTTCTAAACTATGGTGTTCAAAAATCCACCGGGTATCAAATGAAATATGTCTCAATGATACCAAAATGATTTTAAGGTTTTCCTTAAAAAACAGATTGAGAGTTCAAGTATTCAGTGTTAACAAAATAAAAATAATAAAGGAAAATAAAAATAATAAAGGAAAATAAAAAAGGCCCTCCGAGTGCTTATCCTGAGCTGTTGTGCTAAATAGTCATATAAGTGCATCTTTAAAAAATTTATCACTACTCAAATTTTGTCAAGATCGTACAGAATTAACTATTATTTATTGCAAATCAACATGTAAATTGGTCAAAACAATGCCACATTAATTTATCAATTATACATAAATATAAAGAAAACTAAGATTTCAACTCTATACCATTATTTGATTGCAATGGCGGTTTCACTTGCATCAAAAACTTCCATCACCAACAAACCACCATTTTCCTCCTCATCATCTCAATCAAGGGCTAGACTTTTTCTCCCCCTCACTCTATCCATCCATTCGAATTCGAAAATAACCGCGATTAAACTCGGCATCACAAATGCCCTCTCCAATTCTAAACCAACCGCCGCCACATCACCACCACCACGAGACGCTTTTGTCTCTCGGTTTGGCCCCGACCAACCAAGAAAAGGATCCGATGTCCTAGTGGAAGCCCTAGAGCGCGAAGGTGTCACTAATGTCTTTGCTTATCCTGGTGGCGCCACTTTGGAAATCCACCAAGCCCTGACACGGTCTTCCACCATACGCAACATCCTACCCCGTCATGAGCAAGGTGGTGTATTTGCCGCCGAGGGTTATGCCAAAGCCTCTGGTTTGACTGGCGTGTGTATAGCCACCTCGGGTCCCGGAGCGACAAACTTGGTCAGTGGGCTTGCAGACGCGCTTCTTGATAGTGTCCCGATCGTCGCCATCACTGGCCAGGTACCTCGTAACATGATTGGCATAGACGCGTTCCAAGAAACACCCATTATCGAGGTAACACGTTCCATTACAAAACATAACTACCTAGTCTTAAATGTACATGATATCCCTCGTGTTGTACACGAGGCGTTCTATCTTGCATCAACGGGTCGACCGGGTCCAGTTTTGATCGACATCCCAAAAGACGTACAACAACAATTGGTTGTACCCAACTGGGATGAACCTATGAGATTAGGTGGTTACTCGTCTAGATTACCGAAACCACCAAACGATTCGCATTTACAGCAAATTGTGCGTTTCATCAAGGAATCGAAGAACCCAGTTTTGTACGTCGGTGGTGGTTGTGTGAACTCAAGTGAAGAACTGGCTCGTTTTGTAGAGCTTACCGAGATTCCAGTCACTAATACTTTAATGGGTCTTGGAACTTACCCCGGTTCTCGGGATTTATCGCTTCACATGCTTGGGATGCACGGTACGGTTTATGCCAACTATGCTATTGACAAAAGCGATTTGTTGTTAGCATTTGGCGTTAGGTTTGATGATCGTGTGACGGGAAAGATTGAAACTTTTGCAAGTCGAGCAAAAATCGTTCATATCGACATTGATACTGCAGAGATAGGAAAGAATAAGCAACCTCATTTGTCGATTTGCGGGGATATTAAAACAGCTTTACAAGGATTAAACAAGATTTTGGAAAGAGGTGAGTATAAGAAGCTTGATTTCTCACCTTGGACGAAGGAACTAATGGATCGGAAAGTGAGCAACCCGTTGACATTTAAAACATTCGGGGACGCGATTCCACCTCAGTATGCAATCCAAGTGCTCGATGAAATGACGGGTGGGAACGCGATCATAAGTACCGGAGTCGGTCAACATCAAATGTGGTCAGCTCAGTTTTACAAGTATAACAAGCCTAGACAATGGCTAACTTCCGGCGGGTTAGGGGCTATGGGGTTCGGGTTGCCCGCAGCTATCGGTGCAGCCGTTGCACGACCGGACACAGTGGTGGTTGACATTGATGGTGATGGGAGTTTCATGATGAATGTTCAAGAATTGGCCACGATTCGGGCGGAGAATCTTCCGGTTAAGATTATGGTGCTTAACAACCAACATTTGGGTATGGTGGTTCAGTGGGAAGACCGGTTTTATAAGGCGAACCGTGCGCACACTTACTTAGGAAACCCGAGAAATGAATCGGAGATATTTCCAAATATGTTGAAGTTTGCCGAAGCGTGCGACATCCCGGCTGCCAGAGTGACCAATATCGAAGATCTCAGAACCGCGATTCAAAAAATGTTGGATACACCGGGGCCTTATTTGTTAGATGTTATTGTCCCACATCAAGAACATGTTTTACCCATGATCCCAGCTGGAGGTGGTTTTAAGGATATTATAACCGAAGGTGATGGTAGAACACAAAATTGAATTTCATTAATGTCATCAAGAACATAATAGGAATATTAATATCAAAATAACTGTTTTGTAAAGTATTGTGTATGACAAACCCTGTTGGTTGACGGTTAAAGAAATCTGATTCTTTTGGATTTTGCCATATGCATTGGTGGTTGTACAATAAAGATGCCAATTCAGCATGACACCATTATCCGTTGGCTTCTCGTCGCTGAGAATCATGTACCGACAGAAAAAAAATAAACATAATAAATAAAAAGACTCCATTCAAAACAAAAAACAAGATATAGGAATTAATCAAATTCGTAAACTTTATATGTGATTTTTCAAACTACACAATTTGGACCAATTTTTTTAACGATTTTGACTAATTTTAACCTACTTAGTCTGATTTTGAGAAATTTTAACCGCCTACCAATATTATAACCGATTAGGTGAAAAATGTGAAACTGCAACGATGGACCAAGATTTTTACAACGCTATTATTTATAAAAACTGAGTAAAAAGTACATGTACTGACTTGGGGCTTGGTAATAAATGGTTAATTTCAACCTGTACCCATTTTAACCCGCCCATCTGTCCACCTCACTTGTAAGAACAAACTAAAGTTAGCAAGCTTACCATCCTCTTGCTTACGTAGGGTTGTAACTGCAGTGATGAATCATGAATTTGACTTTCATCTTTGACCGGTTTCTTGACCTCTGTCTCAAATTCTTTTCGGGAATCTTTCCGGCTACCAGATTGCCAAACTCTACCAAAATTAGGAAGCCAGCTGGCATCAAACCTATTAACAGGTAACGCGCCTTGTTTTTCCATCTCCATCTCTATCTTTCTTCTCTCTGCCCAAACAGCTCCAACCCTTTTAGGATTCAATTTTGACTTTACAGTTTTAATTTTGACCGGATCAAGATGAATTCCGTTTAACCATGGAGGCGGTGCTCCAGAATGCACGTTTCCTGTACTCGGTTCAAGGATTGTAGAAGAAATTTGAGTGAGCTTCTGTAAACCTGAAGAAAAATTCCATCAAATGAGAAATGCATTAGAACAAATTGACATATGGTTAACTACACAGATGGGGTTTGTGCTTTTATTTTAGTAATAAGTTTAAGTTCTGTTATCTTTTTCGTTAGACTAGGGTAAAATGACAAAAAAACCTTTTGACTTTTCACCCTTTGACTAGTTAAGAAATCAGTGTCCTGATTTAAAAGAAAAGTTACCAGAAATATCCAAACTCGTTAATCGTTACACAACTGAAAGCACAAACCCAAAACTTGTTACTTTTTTTGGCTTAGTACCCAAATCGGTTAAATTACCCAAACCATAGGGACCATTTAGGTAATTACCTCTAAATATTACAAAGGCTATATAGTTAAAATATTAATCTGATCAAATATCACGATTTGTCGATGTAATAAAATTCACTTTCAACCCGACTAAGCTAAATCCGTTTTAGCGAGAAGTTATTTATATTACCCATTCGACCCGTTAAAAAAAAATAACCCAAATTGCTACCTCTACATATACACTTTTAATTATACATATACATATACATATATAACATAGCCTAATGATACCTGCTGAACTAACTTCCCCATTAGCTTCTCTTTTCTCTGAATAGACCTGGAATTTCTTCCTCTATAACATTAGTATGTGCCAACAAAATGGCGATAAAATGCAAAAAAAAAAAAGAGAGAGCACAAAATAAACCTAATTGAACAAGAAATAATGCTAACAATGCAATGATAAATAGTATTAAACCATAAAACATTAATCTTAAGAATTTAGATGGCTCAGATGTCACTAAAACAACAGTTATTGTGTTGTTTAAAAGCATACCAGCCCGTTGTGATGACAACCTTCAGTGAAGGAATTCCAATGTGCATTACCTGGATAATAACATGATCACCAAGAATTATTTATAAAAAATATAATAATAAATCGTAAATGAATAGTATAATGGGCAGAAAATCAATCACCTCTTAAGTTATTTGAATACTTTGCATCTGAATCCAACAGCAATGATTGCTTATCATATGAAGAAGTGCTTGTTGCTGCAGGTCCAGATAGATCTGATTGGGATACCTGGTAATGCTCATTTGTATTGTTTTGTAAAGGTAAAACACAATTTTGAAAACATGAATTATGAGAGTCGATACGACTTTTGTCAAAGATATCTACATTATCAAATTTTATTTCATTTTGGATATCATTTGAAGGTCCAATCAAAGGTCCATGAGATCGTTCAATACCGTCTTCACTCTTCATTGATATGCATTTCTTTTCGAACTGTAACAACACGAAGATGAAATTAATAAGCATTACTTATAAGTCTGTTATAAATTAAAATTAATATGAACACATTGCAATCATTTAAGAAACAAGACGCATGTGTCACAAAACATAGACTGGAAAAATAAAATAAAAGATACCTTAGCAAGATCTGCCTCAGAAACCTGAAAACGATCAACACGGTCCATTCCACCACCATATTTCCACATAAAACTTTTTAAGTTCTTTAAATGATCTGCACTTGCAAGATGACTGATTGCTTTCTCACTGACAAAACAACATGAATGTGTTTATGAGTGTTCATTATTAAGACTTGAAGAATCAAAATCATATTCAGATGATTAGATGATTGAAGCTAGGGTGAGTCACAAAACTTCACAATTATTAGCAATACTAAATTGGTCAAATTATATGAACAAACAATTGAAAACTAATAAATGAAAACTTTGGCCCCTAATGTACTACATTTGTGTTAATTTGAATACTATCTAGAATCACCAGAGTGCTACACGAACCTAAGCAAATACAAATGAATAGTTGCTGCCCTTGATTTTAAGAAAACATGCATCAGAATCGCATACTGCACATGATGCGGCGATGAGACCACATTGCTGCAGCTGATGCGATTCCATGATGCATAATCTGATGCAACGCATTTGCAGTTGATCATTATTTAAACAATTTGACCATTGATTGCAATGTATATTTGTTTTTCAAACCTGTCATCAATTGAGTAATGGGTTTGACTAACTGAAGAAAGTATGGATTTGAGTACTTAAACAGATGTGTTGAGAATATCTTATATTCAGTGTTTAAAAGTTATGAAGGTACAATATCTTGTCTGGCATGCTAGCTCCACTTATCAGCTGATTATGTATGTAAATGTGTGCATTAAAATCGTGTATGATAATGATGATCAGCTCACCAGGCAAAAGAGCTGCTGTGCACCGTAACATCGGAATCGCAAAACACGCACCAAAACCTGTTGCGAGAAGCGATCTCCGGACGAAGTAAGCTAGGGTTCTTCAGGAAGAACCGTACGTCGGAGATTTTAGACTGAAACCGAGATAGAAATGACGCGAGAGATTTCACATGGTTCGGAAAGTAATTGTGTCGACGACCATGATTGTGATTGAGTTTGCATACTTTACAAAACTCGAAATCGTTCGTCTTTCCCTTCTTCTTCGAGTTCCTCTCCGTTCTACCTGTGCTAGGGTTAGGGTTAGGGTTCTTCGTCTCCGATGGTACCTCCATCACCAATAGCGACAATCAAAAGGGTTTGAAATTCGAATTCCGATCTTCCAAGAAGATTCCACTTAGTTATGGTTTCGAATAAGGTCGATTCCTAACCGTAATCAAATTCTGAATTCTGTTTTTCGGCTCGATTATTTGTTTCAGAAATTTTAATTCGGTTTGTTGATTATTTAGTTAAACCGAATTTCAAAATTAACATATTAATTTTAGCTTTCTATAAAACAAATAGCGCGACCACCCGGCCTCATACTGTTAAACAGATCAGCCTTTCACCCAGCGAATCGCTGAAAGGATAGCGACCTTGCCCCACCAATTAGGAGATCACCTACTTTATGAGAAAACCCCCCGACTCACTCAAGAGTATTTTTTTTGCTCCGAGTGAAACTTCAACCTGAGAATCAAACAGGACCATAGTATAACTCACTTCCCTCAATTTTTCAGAACCCTTCATTCTCTCTAGTCTCTACTAACGACGGCACCTCAAAACCGACCTTCGCAACGAACAACAGTTGTTACCTTTCAAGTATGTCATCGTCACTTTGGTACTCCTCACTCCTCTCTAGCTCTAATTGTGTGTAAATCGGAACATTTATGCTTAATCCAGGATATTTGTAGACATTTTAATGTTGCAATTATTACAATTTCTTTAAAACTTCTCACAAAACAATGAATTGGCAGATCCATAAATTGACGAGTGCTAAAATAATGGGCTTCATATTGAGATGAAGCAACAAAGGTTTGAGATTGAGATTTAAACTTAGAGTGTGGTTTAATTTGGTTGAACTCAATTGAATTTGTTTAGTAAGTTTTTCATTGAATCCAAACCGAAATTAATTCGGTTGGTTTAACAATCTTTTCAGTTTGGTTCGGTTTCAGTTAGAGGTTAAAATTTTCAAAACCGAATAAATTGAACAAACTGATAACCGGATAAAACGAAAGGTAGCACAAGGGTAAAAGGTCTGAATGATTTAGAAAAAGTAAACTGCAATTTGCGTTCTTCTGACTTTGTTAAAATTCCAGCACGATGTATACTACTATCAACACCGAAACAACGGAACCCTCAATTGGTAAACCCCACAAGACGTTTACATCTTGTAAGGTAACAGTGGCTTCTCCGCTTGGCAAATGGAAAGTGTGTGTTTCCGGACGCCATCTTTCCACAAGTGCCGACCTCTATTAAGCCTTTGACTTCCACATTTAATAATACCACGAAAACCCCTCCATTGTTACAAGCGGCAATGGGTTAGTTGGGTAAAATATTGCGAAAAGAAAAGATTTCCACACGCTCACGGGCAAGAAAAATTAACGATACTAGATATCGCCACTGCCAGTGGCAATGGCTTACATTTCATTTTTTTTGTGACAAAGCCACTGAGCTGGATGCTAATGAAGACGTGGAACAAGCCATCTGCTCCCCTAAATGCCATCGCCACTACCATAGGCGATGGCTCCCCTAAATGCCAAACAGAAATCATAAATTAGTGAAGTCATTACCACTGCTAGTGGTAAGAGCTCTAATTCTGAAAAAGAAAAAATCTTGGTCAAGCCCCTTGGTGATCATCTAGTGGTCAAATGACCCACTTCTACAAAAAATTTCTATGTGTTTGGTAGAAGATCTAGCTAAGGAGTTTTTAGTAGAACATGTCACCATAGTGGCTGCAATCTGCAATCTATGCAGTTGACGTCTTAGGTGCTTGCTGTTGGTTGGTTGGTTTGGTTATCTGGTTGGTATTGGAACAACTTGAGCACAGGGGGTGGTGTTTTGGGAGGGATATCCACGCTGGGTCTTCTCCGCTCTAGCCAAGTTTCGTTGATCGATTGCTTCATTATCCTTCTTGAAGGCTACCAAAGTGTCTTACTTGGCAGCAATCATTTTTAATTGATACGCTATGGGATTAGAATGATAAATCATGCCCTCGGTATTGCTCTAGCTCTGCACCATTTTTCCCTGTAATGAAACTAAATGATAGAAACTGAAATTTATAATTACATAAATTAGTTAACCTAAGGATAGTTGGCCTGATTCGAGTGGGTTGGTTTCCAAAATTCCTATTACAACTTGATTAATAATTCAAAGACACTCTCTAACGTACACAAACTATTATTTATAAACTTAAAGAAAGTATCTCCAACCCTAAACTCTTGCTCATCACTCAAAAGTTACCCGTGTCATTCACTAATCATTTATTCTCTTGGCTTTGAAGGTATCTTTTGTTGAATTGGAATACATGTTTTTAGATATATAATTTTGTAATTTTGAAAATATGTACAATGAACTGAATATACTGGTACAACGAACCGGATCGTACCGGAATGAACCTACCCCCTCAATCGGATTCATGACCTTTAGAGAATCGCGAACATGTTCCTCATTCCGGAACCGGATCGAACTGGGAATCATGTGACTATGTTCAAGCTTCAATAATCATAACGAACCCAAAAAACCTATATGATAACTCAGATTTTGAGAGGTCTATGAGCCATAACTGTATCATTCATGTCACAACCGAATATTAAAATTCCAAAAGCAACTTAAAGGAACATACCTCCAAGCAATGTTTTAAAAACCGGTTTGAGCTACACAGTTACCTTCAGAACAGATTCCTTTTTAACAAAATAAAATATATATATATATAATAATAATTACTGAACCAATCTGCCCGTTGGACAGAACATAGCACAAATTAACCATGAACTACTGAGAAAATAAAGTTTAAAAGATACAAAATTAGCTATGTTACACAAGAATTTTATCTATAAAAATGTCAAACCGCAACCCGTCCAGTTTCTAACCAGACATACTTTCTACCGACACTTTTTAGCTTTTGCCAACTTCTTCTTTTTCTTCTTCACCGCTTTCGGCACCTTGGTCTTTCGGGCCTCTCGTTTCTCTTCTTTCACTTTCTTCTTATTCTCTTTTCTTGCAGCTTTTTTATCCAACGGTGTCGGTTTTTCATTACCAGAAAAAGATTCATCATCATCATCATCTTCAGAGTCTGTTTCAGTTTGTGACTCATGATCTTGTGAATTGGAATGTTGCGTTGAATCAACACGAGAATCTTCTAGAAGATTTGTTTCTTGATGTTGTTGTTCGATTAAACGCGCCTGTTTGAGTCCTGTAATTGTTTGATAATACATATCTCCAGTGTCTTGCCCGCTTGTTAAACGTATTACATCCGCCTCCGCATTTTTCACGTTATCCAATGTCTTCGGGATATAAGACTACGTAAATCAAATCAAATTAAAATTTAATTATAAAAGGATCAGAAAATGGTAAAAGAGCTGATTCTAAATCACTAAATAAGCCTTTAAACAGAGCTGATTAAAGGGTAAAAGAGGTAATTCTAAATTGTTTCCATACATGGGTCAAAGTCAATAGTCATCTGAAGTGTTAATTATAAAATCTCATAGATTAGATTACTTGCAAGAAACACTTCATTTTTTTATAATATTTAATACACTAAAAAATGGGAATTTAAGTGTTAATCGGGTTGGTTGCCTAATAATTTATGAATATACAAGTTAATTTTTGTACACAATAATTTGTGAGTAACTTGTTCAAATATATTGAAAATTTTCGAAAGAAAACAGCAACTGAACGTAAGTTCTTAGTTTTTTTAAACTATAATTTTTATGCCCAAATAATGAATTTAATATTTTAATCAACAAAAGAATATGAAGGACCTTGAATTGTCATACACACCTGGATAAAAACAGCATCTGCAATTTCATCCTCTGCAGAAATCTCATCTCCTCGGGCCAAAACTTTCTTCTGGGCCTGAATTTTGTTAAATAAATTAAATAATATGTAAATATATTTCCTTGAACATATAATGCTGATAATAATAACCATAATATACCTCCTCCAAATAACTGTCTACAGAATCCTCATTAATTGACGGGTCAACAATAAAGTCAAACAACTCACGGATAGTCATTACAGCTACACCATGTTTCTTGAAAAAATCCTACATCGCACACCAGCGTTGATATGATAAGTAACTTACTAAAAGGTTCAAATATTAAAAATGATATAATTCAACTGATGGAAATTATGCATATCAAATTATGGTGATATTTGATCAAGACTTGAGATCTTTGCGTGTTGAAGTTGGAACATTTCATGAAGTTTATTATTATATATCCGTAGTTGGTTAGCTCATTTGATTTTAAATACAATATAATAATATATTGATATGTTTAGCTAAATGACACATTTTAAGGCACTAATAATTACCATGAATTAGTATACGAATTAGCCCTATGATCAGTTTCCTTTTTAACCAATTATTATTTACTTTTAACAATTTGTTGGGTCAGAAAGAAAACATAGCCCAAATCAGTACCTGTAATTCTGTAAAAGCTAATAACTAAAAAACAGTTTTAAAAAATATGAAAAAACAAAACTTACAGATACGTGAACACAATCCTCTCTCAGAAAATCAAGCGCGTGAGGATGATCAAGATCAACTGATTGAGATACATCAATGATGTACAAATGACCCTGATAGAGAAAAATATAAATATTAGAATACTATTAATCATGTGGAGCTTCTTGTTTAGATATGTGCTAATAAAAAAATACTTAAAATAAAAGAAAACTAACCTCATGGTAAAGTATATTATACTCACTAAGATCTCCATGTACTAGTTTGCACTTTTGATATAACACCCTCATTGAAGTTATCATCTACATACAGATACATATAGAATAGTTGTAAAAATGTAAAATTACACAATTAGCCAAATAATTATCCGACTAACTTTCAGGTCACTATTATCAAAATAAAAGCGCATATCCAAACACCCTTTCAAAAAGTCTATTTATTATGAAATAAATATAAAGAAATGACTTTTTATTATTTATTTTCTCATTTAGTACAACAATCTGAAACTACCTCAACATAACCTTCCCGTAACTTGTCTAGAGACAAAGCAGCATCTTTTAGACGAGGTGCAGCCCATCCAGTGGTCCCTAAAAATAAAAAATAAAATAAAAATAATAATAATAAATAGATAAAAATAAATAAAAAAAATAAACAACCAAATAAAATACATATATATCATTTACCTATAAACTCCATAACCAAAACATGGAGTCTTAAAAGAAGTGGAGTGGGACAACGAATTCCAGCTGCTTTCAGGCTGCAAAATCAAATTTATTATAAGAATCATAAAAGACCAAATTTAAAAGAACACTATGGATATTGGACTTAATAATTTGGGCCACTTTAAAACAGACTGTCAAAAGTAGAAAATATAGAAGTAACAACTTCAACAAATTGGTTGATTAAGATTATGGTTTAGCCCTAAAAAGTCAAATATAAAAACTTAACTAAAATGGAAACAAATCAGATGAGTTGAAAGTCACTTGGAGTTTGTTTTCAATGCTTAAAACAACAAAAATCATTTCTTATTAAGAGAAATGGAAAACAACACGAGAATGTACCCACCTTTACATCAACTGATAACGCGTTTGTTGGACTTTAAAATATTAACTTTTATATACTTCACATCATCAGGAACGAAGTATTATGTGACAGATTTAATGCTTAAAAATCAACATGTATTTTCCCTTTTCTTGTCTTTTGGATCGTTACATAAGTGGACCACTTTACACGTATATTCCACATCTACTATAATTATTTAAAATAAAGTTTAAATAATGAAGTAAAAAAAAACGCTTGCAGGTCAACCAAACTCTTTCGAATTGCAATAGTAACAGCTATTTTCAGTCCATACCCAAATTTGATTTGCTACACGACCCACCCATTGTGCCAAATATTATTATATCTGATTTAGTAGGTGCATCAAATTAAAATTATACAGAATCAGTGTGGAAAGAAAATTATGTTACCGTATAAGATTCCTCATTTCCTTTTCAGCCCATGTTTTCACCATTTTTCTTGGGTTGTGCTTACAATATCCATGTCTAAATCTATAATCACCTTGTACATAACGATCTCTATCCCTAAAACCATCAACAAAAAAAAATACATCAATATAGAGACATATCATGTAGCAATTTTGAATAGTAGATTCATAAAAGGAAATCTTCAAATAACAATAACACTGTCAACAAAGATGTGAGAAAACATATGCATTCATGTCAGTCAAATGTAGACAATCAAATGAAGTACAAGTTTTGGCACGCATAACGTACTTGAACACAAGAACTGAAGTTTTGTACACCTTGATTGCAAGTTCCTGACCATTAGATTTTGTAGCATGATATACATTTGCCTGTTTGACAGATATAAGTTTTCGGTATGTAAAAACAGAGCACAGAACCACTCACTTTTGTTAAAAAGTGGAGAAACATTGTAAGGAAAAACATACCTCCTTCCCAGTTGAAATGCAGCCATTAATATCATGGAAAACACCGCGATTCAACATTTTGAATAAAACCATGCGAGTTCTAGGGTCGATTGCCTGCCAAATAATATCATAGTTTCAAATCTCAAATCAAGTTTTTAAAAAACATGATACCAGATGCAGAGGTGACAGACAAATTCTACATTAAAGGGAGGAAATGATTAAATGAAAAAATTATGTTATGTCTATACAATAAAATTTACCATAAAAATTGAAAAGAAAAAAGCAGGGTGACTAAAAGCAATAAAACATATTTGAAAAATATAACCAACAGGAACAATTTGTATATAGTAAGCACAGCAAAAAAAAACAAATTAAAGAGCACGAAAAGTAGAAAATTTAACATGTAACCATGTCACAAGACGTTAGCATTCAATGCAACACATTTGGTGTCATTGTTAAGCTGTGATGAAGCCTAAAAATGAACCAGTAACTGATTAAACATTAAGATTAAATATTGTCACTAACTTGTTCAACAGTTGCTCTGTCAGCTTTCTCAGTAGTTTTGGTCTTACCAATGGCCATCCCACGAACGCTCTCACGGATGGCAGTGGTGACTGAGTTCGACATTCCACTATTCCACCTTCCTTCCCACTCCTGCGTGACGCCAATTGACCAATTCAGTCATCAAAACGTAAACAACCCAAATCATCATCATCAAATCAATGAAAAAGTAACCACAAACTGCAGAAATGGATATACCTCTAATGGAGAAGCTCTGATATGATTAGTAAACTTCTGATTCCGATTTGAAAGCGGTTGCAGAGACGACGCATTAGGGCGAGAATGTACTCCTCCGTGAGCATTCGGCCGTCGTGCGTTAAGTACAAGAGCTCCGTCAACTGCTCCGGTATCGTCTTTTGAGTCCAGATAATCCAAAGCTTCTCCGATTTCAGAATCCGATGACCATGAAATCTCTTCATCGTCGTCTGTTTCATCTTCGAATGCTTCTTGATTTTCGTTTTCGTTATTTGTTTCTTCAATTGCTGGCTTTTCAACAACGATCGACATCGTTAAACGATTCCTATTGGATTAGCTGTTCGAATTAGAAAATATGTCGCAAGCTTCTTAGGTTTAGGGTTTTAGATTTTCTGCAAAAACTCGACCACGAGTGTCAAAGATTCGTACATCAAAGTTTATCGGGATGGGCCGTTGGGCTCACTTTAGTGGGCTGGTATTAACCAGCAAGTGGCAACAAGCACACAATTAATCTAACATAATCCCTTTTAATTATATACCAAAGTGGTTTGGAGTTTGGAATATAGATAGTATATAAATTGTTAAGACTTCATTTAGCAAAATAATCTAGATTAAAAATAAAACATTTGTTAAAATTAGTGTATATCAGATATTAGACTGTAATTTTGTGTATATCATATTTCATACATACAAGATATTACATATAGTGATACAATTAGAAGCTCTAAAGTCACTAAATGTATGCATTTATAACATTCTCTCACATACATTTTGTATTATACACTATCAATATTATGCTATTGGATAATGTTGGCCCGATTCTATAAAACCTCAGTTAGTTGCCTCATTAAAATCTTACTAAAAAAACTCAGTGAGAGAAACTTAGTTAAGGAAAAACAAATTACAGTGTATATAATACTCCCCCCTCAGTTACATATGTTTCTTTCAGCATGCAAAGTTCAGTCTTCTATCATCGGTGCTTGACTTGATCTTTATTGTTTTCTTGGATATGAGCGATGCAACTTGCAATGTTTTCATGTAATAACTAGGGTTTCTTTATATCTGTTATAATGTGTCATCATCTTGAGTATTTTGAATCATTGCCTTTCTCAAGCAAAGTGTATGGAGATTTATATCGAGCAACATGCTTGTCTAACAAGTATATTGAATTAACATAAACAAATAATTTGGGACTCCAAATTTCTCATAGACAATCATGTCGAGCCCGTAAGGAAATCAACCTACCTTTAATATGTGTGACGATGATGCCTCGTTAAAAACCTTGCTAAGAAAACCCAGTGGGACAAAATAGTAGTCAATGAAAAAAAGTGCAGTTCGTATTTTCTCCCCCTCCAATATACTATTGTACATAATTAACAACATACAGGACGATATTGAATCGGTAATCAAGGGTCTATAATATTTTGATGCTACTAGATCATTTATGTTGTCTGGTTCAAAAGATTACTAAGAAAACCTACTGGGAAAAACTTAGTGATGGAAAAAAGAGTGTAACATGTTGGATTTGAATGATATTTGACTAGCACATGCACTAAGAAAGTTTTACCAAGTCTCGTATATATTTTGAGATATATAAGTGCATCAATCACGATTATGTATAATAATACTAGACTAAGTATTTCTTCACTCTCTCATTGAGGCGGTAAAGTTTCAAAATATATATCTTACAATTGGAATACTTGAGTGTGCCTTACGAATAATTTTATCCATTTTCAAATGAGTTAACATTTCATGGATGTTGTTTAATTGATTGAAAAATATGTACAATTACATGTATACTTGAACTCAGGTCGAGTGGTAGCAACTTGTGTCTATTTCTTTCAAAACTTCGTCCATTTCTTTCAAAACTTCTCCTTCTAAGTGTTCAACAGAGTCTCTCGATTGATTTTGTTGACCATCACTGTAAATTGAGACTATATGAACCCAACGAGAAACTTTTGATATACACATGTATGGTCAAGCATGTACCTTAAATTATTTACTGAGTCAATTACTAATTTCTTAACGTCTGGGGATTTCCGTGTAGATGTGACTTCAATGTATGTTTCATCTAAAGTCTTTTTTGTTGCAATGCCGATTAAATATCGTAGGGTTATTGCATCCGCTACAGGTGAATACGTTTCCTCATAATCAGTTATTGAGATTTGGGAAATAAAACCCTTTATGCTAAAAATCGTGCCTTATGTCACCAATATCATACTTCTTTATTTAAAATATACTCATTTAAAAACCATTGGTTTGACGTCTATGGGTGTTCAAACTACAAAGTGTATCGCTTATCTAGCTAATGTAATTAAGCCTTCAAGGCATCGTGCCATTGTGGTAGTCATCTCTATGTATGTACTATTACACAATTTTATGTACGTAATCATTTTCATCGATTACGTCTTATTGCTATAGCATATGCAAATATTTCATGTAACATGCGTTTTATTTCGGTATCACATTGTACTATTTAACACATAATTTTATGAGATCTCATATAAGTTCGGTACCCGAGTTTCTTATGGAGCTCTAGTATCCTCTTTTGGGTTTTATATATCTCTTATAGGATAATACCTATAGCCTCTTATAGGGCTTCATTAATCTCTTCGAGACTTTTATTGATAACCTCTTTTAGGGTTCATTAATCTCTTCTGAAATTTTATCAACAACATTTTCTAGGGTTTGTTATATAACAATTTCTCATGTTATACCAACTGCATTAATATGCTCTATCTATTTTTTAAGACTTATATCTTTGGATCTGGTTGTTCTATAATATATTGAAATTCATTCTCATTAAGCACTTCGAGAGGGATGGGATTTGGTAGCGATTATATATAATTTTCATGTAGCACTAGTCTTTCCTTATTCAATCTCCCCATAAAGACTAGAAATATAGTATTATCAGATACTAGTATTATCAGATACTGACATTTAGCACATTGTAGTGTAAACTTGTATCATTATTGTACATTAAGGTTGTTGTATTGGCACATAGATTGTATACATTTAAAACATGGTTCTATTAAAAAAAACATTTATGGAATATTTGTTATAGCACTTGGTTTTAATCTGAAAAGTGCAACGTCATATAGAATAACATGCCTTCATGAAAAAGATGGTAATTTGCATTGCATCATGAATGGTCTAGCAATTGACTGAATAATTTATGTAAGGATTCAGCTAAACCCTTTTGTGTGAACATGAACTATTTGGTGTTCAAATATAGTTGTTTAAGGCTTAGGGTGTGATTTTTCCTACATTATCCATATAGATAATTTGATTTGATATTATGGGAAACTCTCAAGTATTTGGCTTAACAACTAGGATAATGCTATATATCCAAAACTAAAAGATTCATGTGTGCCAATGTGAGGATGCATTAAGACCAAGAAATAACATAATAGGCTACATTGGGGATGTATGAGCTCACATATGTACTCCATTAGATTTTTTCAGATTTAGGAACTATTTATGGGAGTTTGTTTAATGGACTAAGATTGGAAAATTGGATTTTAATAATCTATACTTTGATGGGTTGACCGCTGCCAGTCCCACCTTCAAACTTGTCCCCCAACAGTCCCTACTTTCGACATATTTTCTTACACTAGAATCCCGTCAAATATACACTAATGTCGTTAAGTCTTACATAACTTTGACCACTGTTTTCACCCACTTAAACTCTGAATCACGAGTTGGTCAAGAAGAGAAAGTTGTAGAGCTTGTCAATGGGAGTCGACTAGTGTGATTATCTCAACTTGGCAAGAATTTTGGCTGAAACCACCACCGGACACCGTGTCTCCACCGTCGGACCACCGTGTCATGGACGGAATCTTAACGGCGTTAGTGCACATTTGACGGGGGTCTGGTATAAGAAAATATGTCGAAAGTAGGGTCTGTTGGGGGACAAATTTGGCAGCGGCCAACCCATCAAAGTATGGATTATTAAAATCCAATTTTCCACTAAGATTTATAGCACATGGAGCCCACTATTCATGACAAAGAAAACATGAGACATGATCATTATCATATCCAAAATAAAGATTGATTGTGGGGCTGTAATAGCTTCCTCGACTAGCTTTACTTCAACCAATATCCCATTTTGTTTACATATCTATAGCCTTTTCAATGTCCGTGAATGTCTTTTCTCCTCAAGTGGTACTAAACAACAAAATAAATTCATTTAACCATATGTTTATATAGTATGTTATTATAACTATATATATATATATATATATAGGGATGAGGCTAGAATAAAATATAACCACCTATAACTGAAATAACCCCTCCAAACCGACCCAATTTTTGTTTTTCTTTTTATAAATGTCATTATTACACATGTATAACAATTTCATCTTTATAAGTTTTGAGAAATTTGCATGTTTTTCTCAATATTACATCATTGTAAAAAGTTGTTAGTTACATCAGTGTAAGCAAATAGTCACAATTTTTTTACAATGATGTAATATTGAGAAAACATGCAAATTTATCAAAACTCATAAAAGATGAAATTGTTATACATGTGTAATAATGACATTTATAAAAAGAAAAACAAAAATTGGGTCGGTTTTGCCGGGTTATATCGGGTTATTACAGTTATAGGTGGTTATTTCTTATACCATTCCCTATATATATATATATATATATATATATATATATATGTTTTGTTTTCAATGGATGCATATTAATCCAAAAGTCGTTAGCTTGAATTAGAGATGGAAATCGTGTTGGGTCTAACGGTCCTGCAAAAATAAAAATAAAGATTTCATCTTTTATAAACAGTTTAGCTAAGTATACAAAATTACTACAAAACATTGTGTATATCTTTGAATTAAACAAATTAGGAATTTGATTCATTCAAATTAGACCTTGGACCTTCAACTCTTTCTCCTTTTAGACATGTATATGTGACCCGTTTGATATAAAACAAAAATAAATTGATTGGATTTTATGGGATTAGGTGGATGCTTTGTTGAAGGAGAGTATTTAAGAAACGCGTTTAGGTGGAAGGAAACTATTGGAGCATGGGAGGAGAGACCCGGTCACTTTGGTGATGTCTGGTTTTACTGGACCGATGACGGTCTTGGCCACTATGAGTTTTTCCAAGTAAAAATAAACCATATTTTCTAATTTTAAAAACTATTTTCTTATTAAATATTTGAATAATTACAGCTGGCTGAAGATTTAGGTGCAGCACCAATTTGGGTATTCAACAATGGTAATATGAGTCACCTTATCTTTATATATATATATATATATATATATATATATAGGGGAAGGATCAAATGAGAACTCATGTTTTTTGCGAGAACTCTGATAACTTCTTTTTACACATGTTTAGAGCTCTTACATAAGATAACTTTTAACTTTTATATTCGCAAGAACTCCTTTTTACACATGCTTATCCATCTGTAAAATGTGTAAAATATGGTTCTCAGAGTTGTCTCAAAAACCTGAGTTTGAACCCTCCCCTATATATATATATATGTATATATGATATATAATTTGAAGGAATATTTTGCTTCTTTTGTTGGAATTTAAAGGAATCAGTCATCAGGAGTCCGTTGATCCCTCCGTTATCGCGCCTTTTGTTCAAGTATGTTTAGCTGTTACCCTTGTATTTCTGTGTGCTTAGTTAATTATATGTGGAAATGTAAGTTTAATTGGATAAGGGAAGATGGCAGATTGGGTAATGTGACAAAATGGGTTTTAATCAACCCATATATATTTGTTGGTGTGGGTCTAACGGGTCGGGTTGGTTTAGAACTTTAGATTGACCTAAACCATTTTTCCCAAATTTTTGGGTAAACTATTTATGTTCAAATACAATTACAAAACTTTTATTATTTCCTTAGAGATATATGTTTTAAGTAAAATGACTTGGTAAGTTTATACAGTTCAGTAATAGTAATTTGACCCGTTTCATTTTTAACTAATTTTAATCATCTGACTGTTTTCTAGGAAGCCCTTGATGGCATAGAATTTGCTAGAGGTGATCCCAATTCGACATGGGGATCTATTAGAGCTGCTATGGGGCACCCAGAACCGTTTGATTTGAAATATGTTGCTATTGGGAATGAGGACTGTAACAAGAAATACTATCGCGGTATGCATGCCTAACTGCAATGTTTTAAAAACCAGACCGACTGGTTGCCGGAAGGTGGTCCGGCCGGTTCAATAGGCTGGAACCGTTTTTTGGCATGGCCGGCCGATGGAATAGGTTTTTTTTATATATTTCTATTTATAGATACATATATATAGGATCCGGAATTAAATATAACCCTCTGTAACTGTAATAACCTGAAATAACCCGTCAAAACCGACTCAATTATTGATTTACATTTTTTTAATGTCATTATTACACATGTAACAATTTCATATTTTATGAGTTTTGAGAAATTTGCATGTTTTCCCAATATTACATCATTGTAAAAAATGTCAGTATTCTCTTACAGTGGTGTAACTCACAACTTTGTAGAGTGATGTAATATTAGGAAAACATGCAAATTTTTCAAAACTCATAAAAGATGAAATTGTTATACATGTGTAATAATGACATTTAAAAAAAGAAAAACAAAAATCGGGTCGGTTTTGACGGATTATTTTGGGTTCTTACAGTTACAGAGAGTTATATTTAATTCCATACCCTATATATACATATATTTATCGTTATTAATATATAAAAATCATCCGGTTCTTAAATCTGGTCCGACCTATGACCGGTAAGGAGACCGGTTCGACGTCTGGTCCAATTCTGAAAACACATATCCTAACTGTGTACATTAAATAGGCGTTTAAATTACATTGATTGCGTTTTCCTAAAATTGTGTGACATTTTTCGGTGGACTCTTATCTTGGGACGGGCGGAGTATCTCACTAAAGGGTAAAACTGGTAAATTAAAAAATATCAGCTAAAAGGGTAACGCGCCAAAAAGTTTGAAGTTTCCCAAAGGGTATTATTAATACTACAACCTCTTTAATCACTTTATCTCAAATCTTAGATATTTTTGTTTGTGTAATCATATCCAACTCACTAATAAATAATAATTCACAAAAAAGGGGTCAAAATGTGTTTTCAGCCAGGCCAACCAACCTTGTTTGGATTAGTTACCCAACTTGACCCACCCATTTTGTCAACTCTAATCATATTATTATATATACATAATAAGTTTGTTGATCTAATACATGCACTTATGAACAAATTGAATCAGAAAATTATCTGAAGTTTTATGATGCAATAAGAAAAGCTTACCCTGACATCAAAATGATCTCAAACTGTGATGGATCAAGTGTAAAACTGGATCACCCTGCAGATATGTATGATTTTCATGTAAGATTTTATAATAAGTCAATGGTCAACTTCTTTCTTTTATATGGGCTTATACAGTCCGAATGATTTATGTTTTTTTATTATTTTTGTTATAATCTGCTTTCATTTACTTGATTAGATTTACAGTGACTCAAGAACTGTATTCTCTATGGCTAATACCTTTGATCGTACATCACGTGTTGGTCCAAAGGTTTGTTAATATGTGTTTTTTTAATATTTATTTGTATTATGTGAAAAATAATTATCAGAAATTGCATATTATTTTAGGCTTTTGTGAGCGAGTATGCTGTGACCGGAGATGATGCTGGTTTAGGAAGTCTTTTAGCATCACTTGGCGAAGCTGGATTCCTTATTGGTTTGGAAAAGAACAGGTTTCTTTCTTCAAATATAATAAAAATAATTAGTACAATTTGTCCATTTTTAAACTTAATAATCATTAAAATCTGTGTTATTTCACTTTCGTTTTATTGTTAAAAAATTTATGATTAAATGAGTACATGAACCAAGTTTTCTTATTACCTAAAATATATGATCCAATCATGTTAATTAATTTCAATCTGGCTAACTAAAATTTTTGTATTTATTCTTTTAATAATTCGGATTATGTTTTGTTTTTTATTTGTTATTGCAGTGACATTGTTGAAATGGCAAGTTATGCACCATTGTTTGTTA
The DNA here is from genome assembly GCA_009936405.2 of Stevia rebaudiana. Taxonomy (NCBI): domain Eukaryota; kingdom Viridiplantae; phylum Streptophyta; class Magnoliopsida; order Asterales; family Asteraceae; genus Stevia; species Stevia rebaudiana. The sequence goes on from WOUH02000017.1 coordinate 926,778, forward strand.
ATACCAACGACAAACGGTAAGTTTTTTTTATCCTTGTGTCTTCTTTCTATTTAATAAATATTAAATTACTTATTTCCCCACATTTTTGTTGTTCTCAGTACTATCAAAATTATAATTATTTGTGATACTTCAATGTTTGATAAAAGTAGTATATAAATAAATATTTCATTTTTTTATGTTATAAATAAGCTGTGATCATCAACAATACATAAGAATGGCAGTTTTATATCTATAAGTTTTTATTGATAAATCAAAATTTGCCAAACAACCAAACAAAATAACTCATTTTCTATTATTACAAGTTCAAAAGACAAAAGCTCATCAACACTTTAATGTACTGTATCTGATTATTTGATGGTGCTTATTAAATTCCTCGATCTGATGTTGATTTCTTATGTGGAAAACGATAAATTTTCGGCTCTTAAGATATTAAATAGGAATTCTTTTTTGTTTTTATTAAGTTGGAAGCCAGATGCAATCGTGTTTGATTCTTCACAATCATACGGGACACCAAGTTATTGGATGCAACACTTTTTTAAATACTCAAATGGCGCAACTCTTCTAAATTCAAAACTTCAAACCAACTTATCAACTTCACTTGAGGCTTCTGCTATTGTGTTTCAAGATCCACTCGATAAGCAAAATTACTTGAGAGTCAAGGTAAATATGTTCTAGCCTTATAATTAAAAATATATATCTATATATTCAAAGATATTGATTAATAAATAAATATTTTTAGGTTGTAAACTTTGGAAGCAGCACAGTGAATTTGACAATAGTGATTGACGGATTGGATCCTAACTTACTTGACAATTCTGTCTCAGAAACGGTTCTTTCTTCCAAAAACGTTAAGGATGAAAATTCGTTTGCGTTTCCCGAAAAGGTACGCGATTAACTTGCATTAGCTTATCATTTCTAAAAACTTTTATACTGGTTGGATCACAATCATTTTGGCTGGGGAAATTGAGGCTGTTTCCATAGAGACCTCTGACTCCAAAACAAACAAGAGACAAACATACAGTTATTAATTATTATCATTGTCCAAAGTTACTGTTTTTTCAATAATTTGGATTTGTTTTTTCTTGCAGATTAAACCTGCTACAGGCATGGTGGATAAAGCTGGAAAGAATATGGATGTGGTTCTTATACCACATTCTTTAACTTGTTTTGATGTATTAACGAAATCAGATATTGCAGAGATCACAGCTGCAGCTGATGGCAAATCTTATGTTTCCTCAATGTAACAATGTATTTATTTAATAATAATAAATAGAGCGAGGTGGTCACAGCCTTGCTGGAAATAAAGTTAATTTCTTTTATGATAAATCACAAGCCGCTAATCCATAGTCAAGAATCGTGATCAAATAAGAACAACAAACAAGAAAAACACAAACTTGATCCTGTGTATACGGATACATATATTGTTTATAGACCTTGCGCACGCATATGACAGTTATAAAAACAGCCCTAAACTGTACTTTGACAGTTTATCAACCGCCAAAACAGTCCCAACTTCACCCGACCCGTTGGTTTGAAATCGGTTTCAACTCGGCCAAACTCATCCCAAACCGGTTTCAACACTATCAACTTTAATCACGCAATTTTAATCAATCAAGCAAACATGAAGCAACTTCTAGCTGTTTTTATTAAGGTAACAAATATATATTTTCCCAATCAGCTACCAGTCATCGACTAACAAATGCATCCACACCTTGTAACTCATATCAACAGATATCTTTTTTACTATTAGTTTTATGTAAATCCATATTACTAAAATGACCACAATGAGAAAAAATCACCATCCATGAGTATTTTGATTACCGGTTCTCACAGTTGTACAAAATTTACCAAAATACATAAAAGGTTTCCATTTTTCCAACTTTCTTGTAACTAGTAGCAATAATACCAGTAGACAGTAATTCATATATCCAAAAAGCTTTATAAAACAAAAACCGAACAGAAAACATACAACACGCGCTTCATAATCATACATTCTTGTTCTTTTTCATCTTAGAAGGCGGCCAACGACCCTTTTTCCTCAACTGGCGTTTCCTAACGAGTCTCTTTCTTCTGAGTCTGATCTTCTTCGCCAATTTCATCTTCATTTTCTGCTCAAGTTTTTGTTCAAGTTTTGACTCCAATGGAAGTTCTTCAACTGACAAACTGCTTTCATCATTTGGTTTTGAGGGTGGATCACTGGTGATCTCTGCATCTGCACCGTCTATATCTGCAGAGGCTTTCACAACCGTTGCAAATCTTTGTTTGAATCCTTGAACGCGTACACCGTTGAAATGTGTGGTTTGCAAGTTAACTGAATTCCTCTTATGGGCAAACCTGGAAAGTAAAGCTGCATAACTCACTGATCAGTGAAACAGGAATTTAAAATGCTATATGTTTCTAATAGAAGTGGTAAATATCTTTTTAGAAATGTGTAATAGATACTTTTTAATGTGTTACACATATCATCACCAAAAAAAAAACATCTTTTTTCATCCTAATTTAAATAGAAAAAAAATTGAGGTGATATACATAATGGGGGACTTTGGACCCACTAGACCCGTTTGGGACATGATGAACCAAAGTGACCAATTTTATTTAAAACGGGTCAAGATTGTCACGTCTAAAACAGCATTAATCTTGATATCACTATTCACAACCACATCTTTCAAATTTACTCTAAACAATACAAGTGCAATAAAATATTTAGCTTTTGAGTTTTTCTATACATAAAAAAAAAACATAAATGGTTACTGGCTGGCGACTGCTTTTTTAGCTTTATTTGATTCTTCTCAGATTATATACTACTTGGTTGTAGATAATAATCTGATTATAGATAATTCAATATGTCAATCCAGATATTGGAATTTAAACTGATGTTGCTTACCTCAAAGTCGGGTTCTATTTTAACAAGGGAAACAAGGTTAAATTTGACCTGTATCCATAATCTTAAAGCTTAATGGTCATATTCTACATCATTAATAAGGAAAAGAATTTACTGACTTTTAACGTTCTAAGAAACAAAAAAAGCTTTAATTTCAGAAAAAGAATATAACTCTTTCGATCGCAAATTCTACTCAATATTACAATTTGTCTTTGTCTACAGAGAAAATTCAATGTTTAAGATATAAATAATTTTGATGTTCCTGAAGCACCTCTTGTTAGTTTTTATCGGTTACATTGTTAATACTTATTTAATCATGTTCCACATTGCCAAAAAGTAAAATCCCCTAAATTACTTCCTGAATTTATAGCAGTCTTTATGTGGAACATATGTAATAAATTAAAATACTAACATAAAAGAAACTTTGAACTATTAGCCTCCTTAGACCTAGATCCCATCTTAAGAATGGACATATATAATAAAACAATCTGTAATATAACAATAAGAACAAACACATAAGCACCCATCAAAGTTGAAACCAAACAATTATACTTTTCTGTCCTTCAAATTGATTATACGCGATGGCAACAATTTTATAGCATGACAGGAATTATGTTTACCTTTCCCTAAGAGAACCAAAAACAATAATACAAGTTTAGAGATATATCATTATTATTAGAAAACAAAACAAACCGTCTACCAATAGCGATGTAAAACTAGGAAACTTGTACAACTTGAGCACATGTAACAAATATTCACCTCAATGTGACTCAAGATTAATTGTAATAAATCAAAATATGTGAATGTATGTACTGAAAGAAAAAAGAATGCACTGTTCCTGGACAGAAATATGTTGCTGTTTCGTGAATTTCATCAAACAGTTAAAGCACAGTATCATTGTCAAACAATATTAGAACCCCTACATCTTTTGCTACCAGTAAGAAAATAACAAAACATAGCGGGAAAAGGAAAGAAAGGCGAAAAGAGATACAACATACACCCATTTGAAATTGAGGTTCAAGTTAAGCGAATTGAGTTGAAACTGAAAAGAAGGAGAAATGAGTTGTGCTTACAGGCATTATGAGTAACTGCAGAGGGTAATTGGGACGATGATAATTGACGAGAAAGCGTTTGCGGAAATGGAGTGATATGAAGAAGAAGCATCGTGTCGTCAGCTGGAGATCCTGGTTCTGGATAGGTTTGATAGAGGGTATGCCTTCAAATAGGAAAGGATAAGAAGCGTGAAAGAACTTCGGGTTTGGATATCCTTACCGTATTTCAATTTCGTTTTCTCTCTTTAGTTTTTTCTTAATACCAACACAATTCACCATAAAAAACTAGCAAAATACACCTGAATTTTCTTTATGTTTTTAAAGACTAAATTGCCAAAAGGTTTATCTGTTTTATCATTGTAGTCCAAAAATCATAAGATCGGGTCTTTTGGTCCCTGACTTTGCCACAATAGTCCATCCGTCACATAATCGTTACAGAATGACTGAAAGGACAAAAATACCCCTAAAAACTACATCATCTTTTGTCCCTATGGTTTACAAGCAAAACAAATTTACTCCTTAATACATCTCCCTCCGGTTTACTCCCTTGCAAAATTACAATTTTATCCTCGTTCTATAAATGAGTCAAACTACATACATTCATACATATATACTCAAATTGCATACATAATTCATACACACACATAGTCAAAACTGCATACATACATACACATACATTCAATGTTGCATACATAATATACATAGTCAATACTATATACATACATACACATACATAGTCAAACTACATACGTAGATACACATACATGGTCAAATTGCATACATACACATACATAGTCAAAATACATACATTCACATACATACACAGGATACATGCATATGGCAAATTGTGCAATTTGATAAAACCAGGCCATTCTAATACAATGTGATACATACATTCTTAAATATACATATATATATATAGACAATCTGATATAATGTTAGACATACATTATGATACATACAAATATACATTATGATACAGTGTGATAAATATATACTAATACATACAAATGTACATTATGATCCATACTATACCCAACTAGGCAAATTGGTCATTTTGGGCAAATGGGGCTATTCTAATACAATATGATACATACAAATATATACAATGACAACCATACAAATATACAATATGATACACTCACATATACATTCTTATATTCAAAACAATCCAGAGTCGAACTTGTGGCATTGAAAAAGATTGAACTATTTGAAAGAAGAAAATTAGGTTTTCCCACCAAAAGACCGCTCGCATATCGCGAGGGACAAAATAACTGAGCCCCAAAAATTGCTTTTTGAGAGTGCTTGCGTGTCGCGAAAGGGTAACCAACTCTTCTTGCGTCAAATTTCCATATTTTTATTTTTTAAAGCTCGCATTTTGTTTTGTAGGTCCGATCTTGATCGTAATCACTTGTTAGTGCACATTTAGCATTCTGAGACATGTAACAAGACATATCAACAAATCAGTAGTATAATTATACAACTATACATAAATAACAACAAAATATATAAATAAATACATTTTTTTTTACAACATATCACTCCTCAAAATATATTATTAGAGGAAAGCAAAAAATCAAAGTGTCACACCATAAATATTAACACTGCTTAATTATTCCAATAAAACTTAAATAAGAATATTTTTAAACATGTTAAATATAAACGTGACGGTTTTAGGTTAATATGTTTATTTAACAAGCTACATATGGGTTAACCACTTTAAGGTAATATTAACTGTTTTGGTCAAAAATTAACAACTGTCAATTTTAGATATTCCAAACTAGTTAAGTGAGGCTAAGTGTTTGTTAAAAAATGAAATGTGTTGTATTAGTGATTTATCGATTATATCCTTTAATATTAGTTATTATCTTTCAATATCCTCAAGTATCCTTAAGGATATGTTAACAAAAAACAGAATATAAAAGTAGTAACAACAAGGATTTTAGCGAGGAAAACCCTTAATCCTTAAAGATTGCCGGCATAAAACCTCGGACAAGTGACCAAAGAATCACTTGTCTAGTCAATATTATAAAATAAATAAACATGTAGAAAATAAAGCAAACCGATGGTAGAACTACAAGATAGTTGTGAAAAATGCTAAGTGTAGTCAATGAAAGCCGAAGAGCAGCAAGCTGAAAATGATCGATAATGCTAAGTATTGAGTATAGATACGAGTGAGATGTGTGTGTAATTCCTAATGACCATCGGTTCCTTAAATAGTGCAAAATTACAACGGCTATTAACCATATCCCCTATTATTCGAGATTTATTCATTCTTTTCTTTGCTTGACTCAGTCCCCAACTGCTACTCCCACGATCCGCTTTATAAGGAGTCAATTCAAACAATTGACACGTTTCCTTTATCATGGACGACAAATCAAATGTTCAGTTGATAATTAGTTCCACTTATTCATCTTCCAATTATCGCAGTCTTCATATACAAATATCCCTGAATATGCCTCAATATCCATACAAACAAGAGAACCTGCATGTCTTTCGTAAAATTTATTAGTAGTCAAATGTAACATTCCGAAATATTCCCAAATAACTTGATTTATCCTGAAATATCCTGGTCCCAACAATCATAACTACAATTTATAACAACCGAATGTTATCAAACAAACTGTAATAAGGAATTCATCTATGACTTAGACATGAAGATCACACACATGTGTTTTATTAGAGAAGGAATACAGAGGCATTCGTTAATTATGTTTGATGAATAAGTTAAAACCAATTTTTTTTCATCATACTTATGATATTCGAATTTTACACTATATCGGCTAATTAAAATAATGAAGTTTGTGGGCGTTCATCCTAGTCATTTAATTGGTATGGTGGGGGTATAATAATACAACATTTTATAACAAATAATTTTACTTTTTGTAGCCTTGGAAACAAAGTTTATCCACAAAAAAAAAAAAAAACACTAAGATGAAGCATGCATGTTGATATTAAACTAAACTTTATTTATAAGTTTTAGGGTTGTTTATGTAATAGGATAAAGTTAAACTTTAGATAGGATTGTGTAAAAGTTAGAAGATTGGAAGGACCAAATATGTACAAAAGGAAACGTTCATTAAAATGAACGGAGATACCCGTTCGTGAAAGGAAGCGACGCTTCAAACAGGGTGCCGGAACCCTAGATCAAATCAGAAGGGACGACGGAGATTAGAAGCGACGGTTGAAGACGGTTATACCGTTTTGTGAATCGTCACATTAGAATAATATAAATAGGTGTTTAGATTTCATATGTTTGTAACCCAAAATTATCAGATTCAACATATACATAGATTTACGATTCGTGTATTGTTTGTTGTTCAATTATTGTTGGCGAGTTTGATTACCAAAGGATTGGCGACCAACAATGCAAAATAACATACAGACAATTTTAATACATCTGATATTTAAGAAACTATTCATGGACATCAAATAGAATCTTCACGAACCAACCGTTATGAATTGTGAACTACAATATGCTGGCAAGAATTTCTACAGTGTTACACTTCAACTAATCTAAAACTATATGACTATATGTTAAACTTTACCATCAATTGTGTGTATATGATTCAGAAGTTGTAGCTTAATTAAAGATGCTAATCAAAACTCTTGAATTGATGATTTAGTTATAAGAATTAACATTTTTTTTGTGTGTCAATCAACCTATAAAACCTAATCATGCCTACTTTCTAACAATATTACGCCTCGGACCAGTGCAAGATTAAAATTCAAGTAGGATAACTAATAAAAAAATTACAGAATACAACATTTTAAGCATTTCATCTTACAGACGTTATTGGAATATCGCAAGGATATACAATCCGTCAGGTATAACTCCTTTAAACACTCTAATCTGTCAAGATCATGGTGTAACTTGACTTATCAAGAAGCAGACAAGATTTACGTTTAAGAGATTTAAGATGTTTTACCTCCTTTTGAATCCATTAACATGTTTCAAGAGGTAACATCATGCAATTGGTTGAGTTTGTTCATAAATTAACTTCCTTTGGTGTATCCAATCTCCATCTAATGTTTACCAATTTTGCTCTCCACAAGCTCGAAGACAACAAAAAAAATGAAGAAACTTTAGATTATTATTCCAACTCTTTTATATAAGAAACCTCAAGGGTAGATCAAGACTACAAGAAAACATCATTCTTACTCTAATAAACAGTATAAACCGTAATATAGCATGTGTGCTAAACAATTGCTGTGCTAATTAGTAGTAACATAGCATTGAATGAGTGATTTTAATTATTAACAGAACAAAATTAGCTGCAATGTCCACATTCTCTTCAGCAAATAGATTAAAAGTCACAGCAGTAAGTACATGTATTATGAAATATCAATAGCCACTTAGAAATTTAATTAAAAGAAGTATTATAACAACAATTAAAAGTGAGGCCATAAAATGTGAACCCAAGTAGCATTTTATGAGGTTATATACGAAATTAGGCTCGCAAGACATTTCATCAAACAGTTGGAGTGCATAATGCATCGGAAGTTTATTTTGCAAGTGAAAGTTTCAAGGTCAGAATATATTTGGCAAACGAATTTTGAAATCCAACTCCTCAAGATCTGGGTACTCACCTTTGAACCAGTGAGGTTGAGGAATTTTAGCTTTGGAAGTTCAACACCCAACAAAGTCGTTAGGTTTTTTCAAGATGTAACTCCTTAAGAATTGAGCTTTGGACATTCAACAAGTATGTGGAGCTTTAAAGTATCATCAATTCTCTGTTTGTTATATTTGTCATCCATCCACGTAAAGAAATCAAAGATCACGAGTTTATATATTCAACATCCAAAAGTAGAAAGCAAAAGATAGAACTTATATGAGGTTTCATACGTCAATTATTTGAACATTAATACAGTACATTCATTTATAATATGTTTACCTTGAATTTACTAGAACTCCATTAATTTGCGAAAAGGACATCAACTGTGAGCTAAAACATCCTTCAATCATGCTTGACCACTTAAAAATTCAAATCAAAATAATTGCCTACGTAACAGGAGGATGTGTTTGTTGAGATTTCTGTCAAAGATGTAAAACCATACGATTCAAGTTGCCACGTTTGCCCAATGATACGCAGATCTTTCAATTGAGAAATGGTCTCAGGAAGACGACTTATGCCTGCACATTCTATATTTAACACTTTCAAACATTCTACACGTCCAAGTTTCTCTGGTAGTTTCTTAACTTGAAAACAAAAGCTGAGATCTAAAAATTGTAAACACTTGATTTCACAGATGCTGTTTGGAATATCTTGTAGGGATACACAATCTGTTAGGTGCAACTCCTCTAAGCACTCTAATCTCCCAAGATCCATGGGTAACTTCTCCAAAAGCCAACAAGATTTTAGTTCAAGAGATTTCAGATGTTTCATCATACAAATGCTATCCGGAATATGTTTAATATCTTCCAATGACAAAGATAGCTTCTCTAGACTTTCTAACTGCCCCAGCTTGAACACCCCTGGAATGTTGCCTTTAAGCGTAAACACTTTTAGATGTTGTAAACTACAAATGCTTGCAGAAAAAGACTCAAGGCTTGTGCAAGCACACAAACCCAAAGAAATAAGCTTCTCAAGATTTTCACTCAACGATGGTAGAGATTCATCATAAAAACAATGAAGTTGAATGTATGACAATATATTCTTCGGATGTATTGGGCAAACATCCAGGGACTTTGCAATTGATTTTTTCATGTTTAAAGTATCAATACCACTTAATTCCAACTGTTTGTAACTGAGAATGTTTAAGGCTTGCCTTTCATGAAGACACCGACATCTTTCATCATTTATTATCTCAAGATGTGGAGTTAGTCCTTTGTTGAACTTACTCATCTTATAACTACTTAGCTTTAGGTCTTTCAGCTTTAAAAGTTCAACATGCATGTGAAGTTCTAACAAGTCTTCACATCCTTCGAGATATAATTTCTCAATATTTGGAATCAACCCAAGGTGAAGCTTACTCACCTTAGAATGACTAAGGTCGAGGCACTTGAGCTTTGGAAGTTCAATGGTCATTTGGAGTTCTACCAAGTCTTCATTTTTTCTAAGATATAACGTCTCAATATTTGGAATCAACCCAAGGTTAAGCTTACTCACCTTAGAATGACTAAGGTCAAGGAAGTTGAGCTCTGGAAGTTCAATGGTCATTTGTAGTTCTACAAAGTCTTCACAATTTTCAAGACCTAACGTCTCAATATTTGGAATCAACCCAAGGTTAAGCTTACTCACCTTAGAATGACTAAGGTCGAGGTACTTGAGCTTTGGAAGTTCAACGGTCATTTGGAGTTCTACCAAGTCTTCACATCCTTCGAGATCTAATTCTTCAATATTTGGAATCAACCCAAGGTTAAGCTTACTCACCTTAGAATGCCCAAGGTGTAGGTAACTGAGCTTTGGAAGTTCAACGGTCATTTGGAGTTCTACCAAGTCTTCACATCCTTTGAGATATAATTTCTCAATATTTGGAATCAGCCCAAGTTCAAGCTTACTAACGTTAGAATAACTAAGGTGAAGGAACTTGAGCTTTGGAAGTTCAACGATCATTTGGAGTTCTACCAAGTCTGCACATCCTTCGAGATTTAACGTCTCAATATTTGGAATCAACCCAAGGTTAAGCTTACTCACCTTAGAACAATTAAGGTTGAGGTAATTGAGCTTTGGAAGTTCAATGGTCATTTGTAGTTCTACGAAGTCTTCACATCCTTCGAGATATAATTCCTCAATATTTGGAATCAACCCAAGGTTAAGCTTACTCACCTTAGAATTAGTAAGGTTGAGGTAATTTAGCTTTGGAAGTTCAATGGTCATTTGTAGTTCTACCAAGTGTTCACAATCTTGGAGATCTAAACTCTCAATATTCGGAATCAACCCAAGGTCAAAGATGATCAACTTTGAATTACAGAGGTCTACGAATCTAAGCCTTTCTAGAACCTGTAATAAGAAAAATAAAGAAAAAGATAAATTTCCAAAGTTATGCCAGGATGTAACATGATAAAACATCATGTAAAACAACCAATCTACCGTTATTCTACCTTTTTTTCCTCCCCTTCCCAGAGTTGAGAAATGTAGCTACATCGTACATTAAGGTTAACAAGCATATTTGCTTTGAATGTTTTAGGTAAACACCAAAATGGGTATGCATACCAATGTAGTGATCTCAAAGTATTTGGTAAGTATTGATCAACTTCATCAATTTCCCCGCGCCTATTATTCACGTAAAGAAATCTTAGGCCGTTCATC
>WOUH02000017.1:940756-952544 GCA_009936405.2 Stevia rebaudiana
GTGAGTAAAATAGTGGAAATGCATGGGCTGTATGGGGGGCTGTATTGATGATTGATGTGGTGTTTTGTGATTGGTAGGATGGTGATGTGTCATATTTTGATTGGTTAGAAAAAAAAGAAAAAAAATAAAATAAAAAATCCTGGAAAACGCCGTTATTAGAGTGACGGCGTGGTGGAAAATGCCCCATAAAGTTAGAGGCGAGGCGGTGTTGGGGCGTTTTGAGGGCGTTATAGGTGGGCAAAACGCCCTAGAACGCCGGAACGCCGGATAGTCTTACTCATCCTCTACTTGAGTTTGCGTTAATAATGTGGTCTTCAATTTGCCGACATGATGTCAACCATGGTATCATGAAATTTTTACAAAAAAATGTATATAAGACGTATTATGCAAATGTAGTAAAAATTAAAGGAGTGTTTTGTGTTGGGTTTATTTAGTAACTTAAATGTTACATGGGCGGAATAGTTGTGACCTATACTATATACAAATATCATTTATGTATATATAAAATTACAAGTTTCATCCTTTATTTTAAAGAGTCACAATTTCATCTTTTATCTTAACTATTTGTTACAGTTTACATCCTTTAAGCTAACAAATGTTAGTTTTTCTGTTATATTTTTAAAAAATGACTAAAATGCCCTTAAATCATAAAGGATGAAACATGTAACTTTTTAAAAACTTAAAGGGTGTTTCTAGTAATTTGTTAAAAGATATTAATATTAATATTTTTATTATTTACTTAATGTTACTAATGGTTTATAACAAAAAATTAAGTTACTTTAAATAATTTTTTCTATTTCTTAAGCAAATAAAAAATATTTAAAAATAATAATTTCGCTAAACTTTTTTTTTTAAGTTTTTTTAAACTTATTTTAAAATGATATTTGGATATTAATTTGTTTTATCATTTTTCATTCTTAATTAAATTATGCGAAATTTGGATATTAATTTTTTTTTTTATCACGATTTGAGTTTTATTATGCCTTAGAGTTTAGTAGAATGGATAATTTAATTATAATTTAATTGGGATCTTAAATAAAGACTAGTTAATTAATGTGGGTGATTTATTATTAAAAAAACCTACAACAAGAAAATGTTGCATGATCATCATCTCTTCAGTTATAAATCCTTAATTACATTCATAATCTTTTGTTGACATCACATATTATTCAATTTACTTTTTTTTTTAACTTTTGTAAACATCCCATATAATAAGTTTAATTTTAAAATAATAATAATTAACTTACGTCGTTTCAATTATATTTTTTCTATATAAGTTAAAAGTATTTTCAAGAAATCTATATTCGAAGGGAACCCATCAACTCATCAGAAACAACACCATACTAATATCAGTGACCCTTTATAATTAAATTATCCATTCTATTAAACTCTAAGACATATATATTTATTGATAACATGAATCGTATATATAAGAACTGAAATTCCAAAAAACAGTAAACGGAATAATTAAAAAGCTGATTAAAACTACTTTTATCATGTGAGCATATTTTCATAATCGGCCAATTGGTTTATGCAATGAGGAGTTTGGTCAATTTGATGGTTGAAAAAAACACTTAAGATGATTAAGTTACCTTCAGTGAATTGTTGGCTTTGAATGTAGGTGTATTTAGTTGATTTCAAATCAATAAATCCAATTATGTACTGGGTGAAATATAAGATTAGCAAACATTTTAGTTTATAGAAAGAGTAAACTGCCTAGTTCATTCACGTGGTTCGAGGACTTTAGTTAGTTTCATTCAAAAGATAATTTTTTGTATCTAAGTGTTGACGTTTCTCAAATATTGTCATTTTCATCCAATAAGTTAATTTCATCCGGGTTTGGGCGTCAAAATTAGGGGCAAATGTGATCTTGCATATTTAATTATTTAAATTACTTTTTAGCATTTGATATTGATTTGAGTTTATCATAAACAACACCATACTAATATCAGTGACCCTTCATAATTAAATTATCCATTCTACTAAACTCTAAGACATATTTAATTATTTAAATTATTTTTTAGCATTTGATATTAATTTGAGTTTATCAGAAACAACCCCATACTAATATCAGTGACCCTTCATAATTAAATTATACATAAATTATCCATTCAACTAAACTCTAAGACATAATAAAACTCAAATCGTGATAAAAAAAAGATAATATCCAAATTTCGCATATTTTAATTAAGAATGAAAAATGATAAAACAAATTAATATCCAAATATCATTTTAAAATAAGTTTAGAAAAACTTAAAAAAATGTTTAGAGAAATTATAATTTTTAAATATTTTTTATTTGCTTAAGAACTAAAAAAAAATTATTTAAAGTAACTTAATTTTTTGATATAAACCATTAGTAACATTAAGAAAATAAAAAAAATATGAATATTAATATCTTTTAACAAATTACAGTAAACACCCTTTAAGTTTTTAAAAAGTTACAGGTTTCATCCTTTATTAATTAGGGGCATTTTGGTCATTTTTTACAAATTTAATAGAAAAACTAACATCTGTTAACTTAAAAGATGTAAACTGCAACAACTAGTTAAAATAAAGGATGAAATCGAGACTTTTCAAACATAAAGAATGAAACCTACAGTTCTATATATACCTTAAGGATGTTTTGTGTAATTTTGTCTATTAAATAATACTACCTATTCAACTCTTTATAATTTATTTCTCGCTGTCGTTATCATTCAGAACCACTCTAAAATAATAATATATAATAATAATAAGAAAGAGGTTTGTTAAGTTACCTCATAGGGATGTGATTGTTTTCCTCTAGAAATATGAGAAAGAGGGATGTGATGCTCTAACATTTGTTTGTATATGGAATCTCCATATTCACATTGGTTTTTATATTATTCAGTCAATTGTTACAACTTGGTACAAAGAATCATTATAAAATGGTTGATGTTTCTCAAGGCTCCTAAAGCACTCCATCCATAAATAAACTAAGCCACACGACGGGAGGTCATAGGCGGGGGTGGAGCTTAGTGAGGGTCTGGGTGGCCCCGTCCTCCTATATTATTTTGGTAAGCTGTGTAAAATTTAGGATTTTTGCCCAAATTTTTTTATGTATATAGCATGGTCTTCCTCAATTTTTTCCAAAAAAATTCCCTGCCCCCTATGTATTTTGATTCAAGCTCTGTCACTGATCATAGGCAAATTTAAAGCTTAACGTCCTTGCAATTATTATAAACTAGTTAGATAGATAGATGAAAAAACAAAGAAAAAATCAAATATATCCTTTTTAAGAAACGCGGATATGAATTCAAAAAACAAAAAATCTGTGAATTATATCAAACTATATATATATATATATATATATATATATATATATATATGTAGTATCATTCGTGTTATGAAGCGATTTTATTTTAATATGACTTCATTATACTCATGAAAAATAAAAATATTGTAATGTTTACAAACTGTTCTTTTCAAAAAATAATAACTTTTGAAAAATAAGATTTGGTGTAGTTCATTTTAAGTGGTTTTTTTATTTTTTTTTATTTTTAAATTTTTTTTTTAGTCGGGAGAAACTGGTTGTTAATTGTTATGTTACTTGAACCGTATACTTCAACTAGAATCTTTGTGAGCTCTGAAGACTTTTCTCATGTGATTGGAGTATATCTTGTGATCTTCACCTTCGTTCCAATCACATGGCGAGTAGGTAGGTACAAATATCAGTTAAAAAATGTCTTCCTTATACAATCTCAACCATTAATCAATTTTAATGAGTCAATCTCTTGGTATTTAATAGATCCGCGATTCGTGATTCGTAACCATAAATACAAAATCTCGATTAAGAATCAAGATTTTTGAAATCAACTATTTGCAGACCAACTGTTCGATAATATGCCAACAATGAAAACTCAATTCACAGTGTTTTTGTTGCTGTCGATTCAGGCCTTTCTATCGAGGGTTACAAATTCATCTTACTCGCCACTTATACGCAGCGATTTTGGCCGACGGTATCTGACTGATGAACAACCACTCTCGAAGATCGCGATTCACAAAGCTTTTATTGATCTCCATGAATCAGCATCCATTCAAGCCGTACCTCTTCTTCTTGGTTTGAAGGTAAAAATTGTTAGTTTCAATGTTTCATCTACTTTTCCCGACCCAGTGGTTTCGTTTGTATTTGAGCCAACCCTGAGCTAAGGTGGCTTGGTTTGTAAACGGGTTCGAGCTTGGTTCACAAATGATCTGAGTCGAGCTAGCTTGGTTTGTAAACTAGCTGATTTCAGTCACCAGTTATTTATATATCCATAGTCATATTCAACTTGTTGCCCGTTTGACTTCTGTTTGTACACCTTCTTTTGAGAAGGTTTCTGATATTGATTTTCAAAAGAATTATAATTATTATTATTTTCGAATTCCTATTGTCGCCAGACCCAATTTACTACTTATATCTTACTTCAATTGGGATTTTACTGGGTATCTTTGTTTTTGTTTGTGTGTGCATATAAATATATATGCATACATATACAGGGTTAAGATTTTCTAAAAGCATATAACTCTTTTAAAATTTGCAAGAACTCCTGTTAATAGGTTTATTTTAGGTTTTGCATTTTTTATATACAATTGCTTATGTTCACATACATAAAAACTCATCAAAATAGTTTTTTCATATACTTATAAATTCTTATTTAAAATATGCACGTAATATGACCTGTAAATGAGTTACACATATATAGATTACATATAAACAAAACTAGTTCATTTTTTTGCACTTCATGAGAGTTGATTAAATATTGTATTTCCATCATTTTCTTAATGGAACATAATTTAAATATTGGATTAAATTAAGTGAGTTTGTCAAATTTTGTGATTAAATGGGCTATAGTTTTATATGATTATAGGGCGAGGATACTGCGTGGGTCAATGTGGAGCTCCAATATCCAGACCCATCTGAGAATGATTGGGTTGGAGTTTTTTCACCTGCAAAATTCAAGTAATGTTCATATGTTATAGATATTATATTATTGCATTATCTTGCAATTAAATTTTGTAATTTGACCCGTTAACTTATGATTTGGTCAATTTGGGTTATATATTACTATTACATGTAAATGGGTCGATTTTCTTTTGGTAACTGTCAGAATTCGTTACCAGAAAACTCATGGGACCCGCCAATACCTGACTACTAGTAACCAATGTCGACGGAAAACGCAGCTTTCACTGAAATAAACAATTTTTTTTGTAAATTTTTTTACTTTAATAGCATATCTTTTTAAATCATATTTGTTACTTATAAGAAAGTAGAGAAAAAGGGATTCGGGTCAACCCTAAATCAATTAAACAAAAAGAACCTATTTTGACCATCCCAACCTATATTTTAATTTTTGCCACATATAATTGCAGAATTTGTGTGTTACATTTTAATTTATATTAAACAATTGTATAAATATGACAGTGCATCAGACTGCTACTATGAATCAGGAAAATCACATGAGGCTCCATGCATATGCACAGCCCCAATTAAGGTTTGCATTATAACTTTAAGTATAATTTCAGGTTTTGAGAATTAAAAAAGTTTGTTATTTTCATTTTTTAATTTGGTTATTCTAACCAGACTTATATGTCTTAAAAAAATTAATCATACAGTACATGTATGCAAACCACTCGAGTTCCAATTATGTGACAACTGGAAAATCTACATTAAGTTTCCAATTAATCAATCAGCGTGCAGATTTCGCCTTTGCATTATTTACTGGCGGGTGTGAAAATGTGAGTGATTTATTCTTTCCACTGCATTTGTTATGATACTGTTCACATAATTAAAGTTTTTAATAATATCACCATCCATTTGATTGTTTTTTTAAATTACAGCCCAAATTGGTGGCTGTTTCGAATCCTATATCATTTGCAAACCCGAAGGCTCCTGTTTATCCACGCCTTGCACATGGAAAGGCTTGGGATGAGGTATTTTTATGTTAGATTTTTTTTATATTTATTTTTTATATATATATTTTTTATAATTCTTTTCATGCACAAGGGCAGGTTGAGTAACAAAGTCAAATTGGATGTGGTTGAAACGGGTCATTTTTTAATACAAGTCAAAACAGACTATGTCGGGTTAGGTTGACCCAAAAAAACTTCTTTGCCCCGTTATTTGATATTTTGTTATAAATGATTAATGTGGTAATTATGATTAGAAAAACAATATATACAGTAATAATTCAATTCTTTAAGTAAACTGATTTATAAGGTTTTTTGTACTGTAAATACACTTAGAGCGACCTTCAACCTGTTTGACAAGTTTCCCTTTTAGCCATAATTTTGTAACTTTTTTTTTTATTTAACTTGATTGACATTTAACACAATTACACAACCATGTTCAACATATTCATGATGCTAAATCTTGGTGTTTGTTGCAGATGACAGTTACATGGACAAGTGGTTACAACATTGATGAAGCAGTTCCATTTGTCGAGTGGGGTCAAACGGGCCAAAGCCCAAAGCAATCGCCAGCTGGAACATTGACATTTACACGTGGCAGCTTATGTGGTATTGTAATTATAAATATTAAAAATGCTAAAATTACTAAAAGTTTCTGGCCTTGTAAAATTATCAAAATTTTATTATACAAAAGTAAAAAATAGGGGCAGTTAAGTAATTTATTGTATAATGGAATAATAAGTTTTGTTGCAGCTTGTATGAAAGTCATTATTCAGATATTATTATGTGACACTTAAACTAATCAGAAGCAGTGTATTGTTATCCAAACATTAAAGCTTGATCATCTAAAACACAAATCCAAACACCATTTTTTAACAATTTTTTTTCGCATTTTGTAATTTTTTATTTAATTGCATTGCAGGTCCGCCTGCACGGACTGTTGGGTGGCGTGATCCTGGTTTTATACACACTAGTTTTTTAAAAGAACTGTGGCCAAACACTATGTATGTGTTCTTATTTAGGATGATTTAATTTTAATATTTTTATAACCCATTTACTTGAAAATGGTTGGATTCTGTCTCTAACTTGTCAAATTTAAAAAAATACCTATAATGAAGCGCGTCAAATGGATTGAAAGTCTCTCAAAGTGTCATTTGTTTAGTGCTTTAACATTATCGTTTTTATAATAATTTTTTATACATCAAGTATTTATTAAATTCAAGTAAATGTTAGCGGTCAATCTAAACCCAAACGACCCCTTTTAAACAGCATTAAAAATTAACCCATTTTGATCTGTTAAAAACCCACTGATTTTGCTAAAGCAAATTTTTCTAGTTTTATAATGACCAAAAATTGGTTGCAAAATACAATTTTGCAGGTATAATTACAGGATTGGCCATATGCTATTAAACGGGTCAATTATTTGGACTAAAATGTATTCATTCAAATCATCCCCATATCCAGGACAGAATTCATTGCAACGTGTTATTATTTTTGGAGACATGGGGAAGGTAAAATTAGTTAAATTTTTTTGTTTTATTTTTATTTTTTTTCCAAATTTTCTGACAATTGAAAAGTTTTAATTCAGGCGGAACGCGATGGTTCAAATGAGTATGCTAGTTATCAACCAGGATCATTAATTACTACAGACCAATTAATTAGTGATATCGATAATTATGATATTGTTTTCCATATAGGAGATATGCCCTATGCAAATGGATATCTTTCACAGTGGGACCAGTTTACAGCACAAGTTGAACCAATTGCATCAATAAAGCCTTACATGGTTGCAAGGTTCTGATTCTTTTACGCACTTTTAAGAAGGTCCCAAAACGGGCGGGTCGGGTAACGGGTAACATGTTGGGTTTCAACTTTTTGTTGTATTGTGCATTAAGTATTATACAATTTGCGTGATGTTTATTTGACCTGTTTGACTCGTTTCTGCTTTATTTGTTTTTTTTTTTATGTAAACTTACCCTAAATGGAATAATATAAAGGGGCAACATCACACACTACTAACCAAGTTTTCCAATTGTTTCACTAAAGTCAGTCAAAGTTTATTTCTTTTTAAAGTCACTCAACTTTTACTCGGTAGTACAATCTTATGTAATTTCTATATAAATGTTTGAATTTTTTTAAAATTTATTCAGGCAAATGAACATATATTTTAAGATGCAAGAACACTTATTGCTTTAACTGCGACACATTGAGCGCGCTTCTATTTTAATAATAACCTAATTTTTTGACTAAAATGATGAAGGGGGGTTTAATGCATCAAATATAATAATACACACTTTGGGACACATTTGGCCTGTTTAAGTTATCGTTGTACTTCTTTCAAATGTTAACATAACCTGAGTTCACCTATTAGTAAGTAAATGATTCATAATTAGCACAAGCATCGTAGTTATAACAAATTTAATAATATATTTGTTTTATTTTATTTTTAAGTGGAAATCATGAACGTTCTTGGCCGAATTCTGGAGGTTTTTATGCGACTACAGATTCAGGTGGAGAATGTGGTGTGCCTGCTGAGACCATGTATTATGTTCCTGCAGATAATAGAGCTAAATTTTGGTAATTTATTTCTTATTTTATACTTCTATAAATTAACAACATCAAATATAAGTGTCAATTTTTTACCTTTTTTTTAGTTGACCCGTTTGAGATTAAACTTAAGTGAAATCAACCAATAAAAAAATAAATGAGATGGAATTCTAATTTCTATCATAATTAATTATTTACTGGTGATTGATTGCTGATAAATAAAAATAATAATAATAATAATTCACTTTGTCACGTTGAGGATTTTCTCAAGTATTTGAGTAATAACATTGCATTTATTCTGGGATTAGGTATTTATAATCCTAGTGTGCTTCTTTATATTAGCTATAGATAATTAGTATACCCAATAAATATATTAATTTAAAAAAAAATAATATCACTTGAGCCAACAGTTTATAAGTAAACGGGTCAAAACTGTAACCTAATTTATTTACCAATAACAGGTACTCAACCGATTACGGGTTGTTTCACTTTTGCATAGCGGATTCAGAGCACGATTGGAGAGAGGGTTCAGAACAATACGCGTGGATTGAAAAGTGTCTGGCGTCGGTTGACAGAAAAAAACAACCGTGGCTTATTTTTACAACTCATCGCGTTCTTGGATATTCATCAAACAGTTGGTATGCATCGGAGGGTGCGTTTCAAGAACCAATGGGAAGAGAACATTTGCAGAAATTATGGCAGAAATACAAGGTTGACATTGCATTTTATGGACATGTTCATAATTATGAAAGAACCTGCCCTATCTACCAGGTATTATTATTTTATTTTTGGTAAATTACTATTTTGCCCTTGTCATTTGCCCCCTTTTTTAACTGACATTTGAATTTTGTAACCATTTCAGCCCCTGACTTTAAATCTTACCTTATGAGGTAGCTTCTCTTTAAAAAAAACTCTACTTTTTAAGAGCATTCACATCAATATCTCTTTTTTATCTTTATAATTCACTAAAAATTACTACATTTCTGTCTTCAATTCAATTAAATAAATTTTTTTTATACATTTATCACTACTTTTCTCTCTCCTATTCAATTAAATAATATTTTTTTTCTCTCTTATTCAATTAAATAATATTTTTTTTCTCTCTCCTATTCAATTAAATAATATTTTTTTCTTATTCCTATTCAATTAAATAATAATTTTTATACCTTTATCATTACATTTTTCTCTCTCCAATTTACTTTGATGAACAATGTTTTTATATATTTACCAGTTTCATTAGTTTCTCTATATCTTCTTACTCACAACCATTATTACACTATCTCTGTAATATAAAGATTTCACTCACATAAATTATACATAACCAAATGTGAATGCTCTAAGTAATTGATTTATAATATTAGTAAACTAAAGTTTTTGTCCATGAGGTTGTTTCAGTCTACACTTAACACTTACCGTACCTGAGGTTCCAACTCTTTGTAGTTTTCGTCCCTGAGTCTGCTTTCCGTTAGAACCCCCATGTGTGGGCATTTTGGTCAATGTTGAGTGTTTTACTCATCAGAACACCCATATCAACTCCAAAATCGTTGACCTTTGCTCAATCCCTTTTTAAATATTTTGGATTTTTCATGTTGTATACTTGTATTAAATGGGTGAAAGTTGGAAGACAAAATACCTAAAAATGAAACGGGTCAAATAGGTTGAACATGTCAAAAACTAGTCACAAGTGTAGTTTAAAGTAAATGACCGTCTAAACCTCTTTATCTTAATAATCAGTTTTTTTTGTTTTTTTTTTGTTTTTTTTTTGTAACATATAATTTATCTAATATTATCTTAGCACGTTTTAAGTTTTGTTATCAAAATTCTTTACGTTTAATTATTGATACATGATCATGTGTGTTGGTATAGAACCAATGTGTGAACCCGGAAAGATACAGTTATTCTGGAACCGTAAACGGAACAATCCACGTCGTTGTTGGTGGAGGCGGGAGTCATTTATCTGATTTCACCGAGATTAATACGATTTGGAGTTTATATAAAGATCACGATTGGGGGTTTGTCAAACTAACCGCGTTTAACCAATCTTCACTTCTTTTTGAATACAAAAAGAGTAGAGACGGTCTCGTTTACGATAATTTCACAATCTCGAGAGACTATAGAGACGTGTTAGCGTGTGTACATGACGGGTGTGAACCTACCACTTTGGCATCATAAATCACTATGCAAAGTTACATGTGTTATTATTAAGGTTTATTTTTTAACTTGTAATTCAAAACTTATTGTTGTATTAGTGTTTACAGTAGCATCAATCGATTGATTAGTGGTTCATTGGATGGAGAAAAACCATAATGAAATAGATTTTGAAATCTTATGTATCATAATGAAACATATTTGAAATTATATAAATCAATGATAGAGTCCTAAAAGTTTGTCACATAATAAATTTTTTTTTGGTATATCGTCAGTTTATGTATGACGTATCGCTATATCATAAGTGAACATGATTAGACAGTTTATGTGTTATCCTTATATTAATATTAATTAATAGACAAATATTAAGATGTACCAACTATAAATATATTACTTATTAATGAAGATAATCACTTTAAAACGTCAACCTGTTTTGTCTTCTAGATTTAGGTAAACAACTCTAAAAGGTTGGAAGAAAAAATTGGAAATAAATGATAATTGCAACTTTTGCCGTGTACGCTAAATCAAATTACCTTTTGATTTAATACATCCTTTAACCCATTTTGACTATATTATATGTATCATAATAATCATGTTTACATCAAATCAAAACACCTTTTGACAAATAACTCATTTTGATTAATATTGGCTTGTTTTTCCTAATTACTCTTCATTATTCGACCTCAACCGGTGATAAACACGTTTATAATATATACAAAACAAACACCTTCTGATCAATAAATTCTATAACCCAGAGAGTCCTTCAGTATAAAATCAAGTTTAAGGAGAGAACTAAGAAAATTGCTCAACCAATTCTACTTTTTTACTTTAGTTGTGATAAAATCATTATTTTAACTGTAAACTGTGAGAAATAATAGTTATGTAGCCGTTTAATTTTCTTTTTTTTTTCCCCTAATTTTTATTAAATTTGTCAAGTACTTCATACATGTGTATTATAGAGTCCTTGAGGTATTCCTATTCAAATCTAGTTATGCATTTAAACGTGCCCTACTGTCTAGCAAACTTGTCTCAAGTGGTAGAAGCCTCATCTTCCAATGTGAAGTTCATGAGTTTGAATCTCGCTTGGGACAATTTAAATATACACCAGGTAAAGGGCCTGTTTGGGATTTATCCGGGTTCAGTTCGATGTGGGGGGGGGGGGGGGGGGGGGGGTTTCTTTTTAC
>WOUH02000017.1:969724-981832 GCA_009936405.2 Stevia rebaudiana
TCATATTCTATTTACTGTTAACATATCCTTAAGGATACTTAAGGATATTAAGATATAATCACTTGTTTTAAAGGATAAAACAATTAACTTAACTATTCGACACATTTCATATTTTGATAAACACTTTTCCTCACTTAACTAATTTGGAATAACTGAAATTGACACTAGTTATCCAGGTAGTAGTAGGAGAAGGTGGACAACCACGTCAAAATAATTAGGATGGGGATAAATTGGAGTGAGGGTAATGGTAATCTAGTCTTTTTGTTTTGTCTCAATTTCAATCTAGTCTCTAATTCTTTCAATTTCTTTAAAAGTAATTTTTGAACCAAACAACCCGACAATGATGGTTAGGAAACTCGAACTAAAAAAAGAAGAGAGAAGTCCATTGGTAAGAAATTAATTATAAGTTCAAACTAAGCTTCCTAAATTATATATAATTTTAAACAACCCAATATTCCTCACGCTGGCTAACTCAAAAGTGAGTTTATTAAATCCAACTTTAAACCCAACCCTAACTATATAGTTCAAATTTATTGACTTAACCTGGTTTAACTTATTCGAGTTCGGATCTGGTTGAGTGAATCGGGTTTGGCATTCTTAACAAGGGATATTTACATATGTCCCCTTCTTAAGATCATATATTACATAATTCCCCAAGCCAAAAACACAATTACATATTTCCCTTCTTAAAACATATATATTACATATTTACCTATTTCATTAAAATAAACTTATTGAATTACTATATACCCTTAATTTTACTATGAGATTTTTACATATTTCTCATTTATATAGTCATCAATTAAATATTTCCGTTAAAATTGACTTACTGGATGTACTATATACCCGAGTCCTGATGTTTTTGTCTTGTTATCGTTTGAAGCCCTAACATTCATTTATTTCATTTTGAGAAATACAAAAAAAAATTGTAAATCATGTAACTGATTTGTCTTAAGAGATATGTAAAAATCCTTTAATAAAAATAAGGGTAAAATAGTTATTTAATGAGTTAATTTCGTGAAATGGATAAAATTAAATACATATGTTTTAAGAAGAAAAATAATACAATTTATCTTTTGGTTTGTATTAATACGTAACTAATGATGTTTTTGGATGGAGAAATATTTAAATGCTCAGTTTACTTAAACAATCCTATCTTTTGGTATAGCCATAAGTGGACCACTCATGGTCAGCTTGTATAGGGACTCTTCTTGTGCAAAAGTAAACTTGGTGGGTTTTATGTGAATATATATTTAGTACTAAAAGATCTTGCAAGTTGCAAGTGGTCAGTGGTCACCACAATTATATTCGCTGGTAGGTGGGTCTCTGACTAGAGGGTATTAGTTCTCCGATTCTCAGACCATATAATCGCCGGCGACGGTAAGGGTTTACTATTCTCCGATCATCTTCAAACTAGCAATATTTTTTATTCGATTTGACTTCGTTATTGATTTGTGACATTCGATTATCAGTTATTTCGAAATTAGGGTAAACTATCAACCTTTCTGAATGTAGCCTACGACATTGTTTGTATACAGTTTATTGATTTTATACGGATTGTTGGATATTGTGTATTCTAGGGCTTTGTTGTTGATGATATGCTCTAGTGTTTGGCTTGGTTTGTTGTTCTTAAAATTTTGGAACTGTTTCAATGTGAAAGTGTTTCACGACATTTAAAGTATCCTGGATAGATGTGCGATTTTCGCAGAATTCGTTGAGATTGTAAAACATGTCATCTGGTTAAAGGTGGAATTGAGAATTGGGAATCTTTCCATCAAATTCAGTTAAACCAAAGGTGGATGGAAAGTTCGAAATTCATCAAATCTGACTGTAACACCCCTTTAAATTACTCCACCTTTTTAAAACATCTCAACCTATTGAAGTAATAACAATCCAGATAAAGAAATCAGTTTCAAAATCAATGAATAAGTTCAAAATCATTTCCAGATAGCTTACCGAACAAGAGATTAGTTTAAAATCAGCTGCAACCAAGGATTTGAATAGAATAATAGTGCTTTTTTGCTCTTTTTTATTTGAAGTTCAAAAAATTTATATATATTGAAAACTACAAATTTTGTATCTTTTATATCAGTGACTGCTGCATTAGTTTTAATCATCTTCATGGTTATTTTTGTTGTTATTTTTCTTTCTCCATTCAATGTTTACCATGTATTAAAGCCAGTTTTTTTTTTCTCGAATTTTTTTTTTATATAGACCATTTCAGAGGTTTTTTAATAACAAGATAATATATGGCTTCCTTTCGAGCGTTTCTCAACAGTCCCGTTGGGCCTAAAACCACTCATTTTTGGGGTCCTGTAGCCAACTGGGGATTTGTTGTTGCGGTACGTATTCTTACTACTTAATTAGTAATTCTATAACTGTCTTCTAAGGTTCTATGCTACTTGAAAACTAATTTATTTTGTTTTTGGATAAAATTTTCTTATTAATTTTTTTTAATTGGCAGGGGCTGGTGGACATGCAGAAACCTCCAGAGATGATATCTGGCAACATGACTGCAGGTTGGTTAATGGTTATCCTTCATATAATAAGTGGTAATTTTGTTCCATTGATTAGGGTTATATATTATTTGTAATAGATCAGATGGGTAAAGTAAAAGCTCACGTGCCAAATTGATCTAACTGGTTCCAAATTTCTAATTTGTAGTCAACTCGCTTGTGTTTTATTTCCAGAATAAAACCTTTTAAATTATTTTATTGATATAGTTATATCAGTGTCGAAATAATATAGTTTGGTAAATCTTATTAAATTTAAACACACTAATTATCCATAAAAATAATAATAATGTTCGGTGAATCTTATTTAACACACTAATTTTCAATAAAAATAATAACGATTTGTGCCTTCTAAGCATGAAGTGTTTCATGTCAACGCAACTCGTTTTGACTCGTATTAACTTTTTGTTGCAGCAATGTGTGTGTATTCGGGTTTATTCATGCGGTTTGCATGGATGGTGCAACCACGTAACTATCTACTTCTAGCATGTCACGCCTCAAATGAAACGGTTCAATTGTATCAACTTTCGCGTTTTGCAAAGCATCAAGGGTAACCTACTTTTTAATGCAATTTGTTTTTTTAGTTTTATTGTATCTTTGTCTATTGGTGCTATAAAAAAGTTATAATGAACTTAGTATATACTCATCTTTCCATGAAACCAAAATGATATTGCCAATCGCTTTAACTTGTCATTTGAAAAATACAAACCTAAAATAGTGTCATCTTTTAGTTTTAAAATTAAGAACATGTTAATTTTCGGTAACTGTGAGAACCTGTTACCTGAAAACTCACTAGACCTGCCAATACAATAATATTAACGGGATCAGGTAAAACGCAACTTGCGGGTTAAACGAGAGTGAACATATTCGGGTCTGATCTTGTACAATTGGTTGGTTTTTTACACTAATGTTTTTTGTTTTTTTTTTTGGATTAAAGGTATTTACAGCCAAAGGAAGACAAGTCTGCATCAACTTGAAACAAACCTGTTATTTCGTGTGTTAATTTTTGTTTTTGTTTTGTTTGTATCTTTGAAGTTTAATGCAATTGTTGATTTGAAAAATTGAGCTGCATTAACCACCACCTTGATCCAAATTAATGGTGATACTGAAACTGATAATGATGATGATGATCATTATTGTTGAATAAAGATTAATATATCTTAATTTACCACCAATCTTAAGCTGTAACATGTCTAGTGACAAAGCAAATAAACAAAGCTAGTATTGATATTGAATTGTCGATCACATAGATTATTTTTACTTGCCTTTAACTTGATTAAAAATTATGGAAAAGAAGAATAACGAACCAAGTTTTTGATATTATATTTTGCGTTGGGGGTAACTTTGTAAAATAGTAATCAAGTTTCAAAAGTCTTCTAATTAATCACTCAAGTTTAAAAAGTGTTTTAATTAAGTCACTTAGATTTCATGTTTTATTTAAATAATGGGTTTTAACATAATTTTTTTGCAAGTTTGTTTTTGTTTTTAATCTTTTTTCTTTCTTTGATGATAATATGGAGCAATGACGTAAATTTTAATTGTTTTTTCTATTTTTTAATTGAATAACTATTTTTTTTTTATTTTTTAATGGAATTACATATATATTTAAAATTTTTGACTCTCACGTCTTATTTTTCATTAATTCTGGAAATAAACAAAATTCGATGATGACCTGCTTTGAATGTTTAGTGGCCCAATTTAGCCAAAAGATGCATGGTGATTTAGTTGAAACACTTTTCAAAATTGATTACTATTATTTGACATTTTCCCTTTTGTGTTTAGCACTTTGTATGCTTATCTCGTGAGTTTCTTGTCGTTGCAATATGTTGTTTAAAAAATTATGGTTATGAAAAACTACAATCAAACCGCCGGGTTGGTTGAATCGATTGGATAGGTCGAAAATCGAAATGTCAAAATGATACATGGGGATTTAGACCAGTTTTATAAACAATAAAATCGTTATGTTACATTGGATTTTTAAAATTGTTTTGGTATGTTATTAACAAACATATCCAACTAATCTCACTCTTACGAAGTTACGGGCATTTAAGAAGACTAAGGTGGTGTTTGTTTTTTTAAAAAACGTCTGCGCAGCCTCTTATGTCTGCGCCGCGTAGACCACGTGCAGATATTGCTATCTGCAGACTGTTTGTTTTTTCGAAGACGTTTCATTAAAAAAATGTCTGCGTGAGCTCTTCTTGGTGAAGACTTGGCCCAACCACTTCTAAAGTTTGCAGAGATCTGCAGAGAGTTAAACACCACCACCCACTGTCCACCACCACCACCCCCACTGTCCACCACCACCTTTTACCACCACCACCACCCACCAACCATCGTCCGCCACCACCACCGCCACCACCCACCACCACTGTCCACCACCACCACCACCCACTGTCGAGTGGTAAGGCAAGAAACCCCCATACGACCACTTAAGACCAGGGAAACACCTACAAGTTCAGACAAACTAATCCTAATCATGAATCAGTTTATACAATATTTGTCGTCTCTAAGAAAATCGTATCACATCAACAAATATTGCTATAACCATTCTAAATTATTGATTTATTATTCAAATTAACTGAAAATTGTACTATTACAAAATAAATAATTTTATTTTATGATCAGTGTTTTTTTTCAGATTATTTAAACACGTTTTAAACATCTTTTTACGGTAGGTTTATACATGTTTAGATATTTTATAGATGTTTAAAAATGATCTAATAGTTTACAAAATCTTTTTTTTTTGGTAAGATCAATATTATAAAACGACGGACCCAAACTTGAAAACCAGGCTGGACAAGAACCAGAAACAAATTACATAATCACAAATTTACACCAATCAGACCACTGAACCACAAAATTATATCTAGATCTACCTTTAAACCACAAAAATCCCAAAAATCTAGTATCTCTGAAGACGTCTTTAACCTTGGCTTGGATACCCGAGAACCTTAGGGCGTTTCTGGCCTTTCAGACACACCAACACGAGATGATGAGAATGACAAACAAAGCATCTTTTTCAGCTAGCCTTTTCTGGCTATAGTTGTGCAGCTCGAGAAGATCCATGACAAAAAATGCAAAAAAAGACAGGAATACTACACCAGGAGCTGATTTACTGCCAAATCACCGTTTGTAAACCCACATGCTCTAAATAGATGATTGACCGACTCCTCTGCCTCGTTGAGCTATCTTCGATATAAAAACCTCTATTTACAAAGGTAATTTCAGTTTCTAATATCTAAATCAAATCTTTAAACTTGAGTTTTTAAACCTAAATCATGAACCCGATTGATTTGTTTCGTTCTAGAGGGTCGCCAACCGCCATTACGCCTCGTCTATAAAACCGGTCCAATAACTAAATCGTTACTATCAAATCTTTCTTCACGTCTCTATCTCGGTAAGCCTCTCTCTCTTCAATCTTTTTACCCTACTTTCTCTCTCTATAAATCTCTATTCTCGTATCGTACGTTTTGTCAATTCTCGTACAAACGAGGGGTTTTTCTAGGGTTTACAAATTTGACATTACACCCGTTCAATCCATTCCAAATTTTGTTTTCTTGATTAAAGATCCACGTTTCGTGTTGAACTTTTTGAATTCTTTACTGTAGAGTTCAAAATTTCAAATCGTTCACTGTAGAATCCTTTGGCGCGCTCTTATTTTGATCTCGATTAAGGGTTTATCTCGCTGTATTCGGTTCCGTATTGATACTGTCGTCGATTCTTTCGACTTTTGTGGTTCTTGACATTTATTTCGAACGTTCATCATCGCGATCAATTGATTAATCAATACTACGCCGATTAGGTTAACATAAAAGGAGATTAGGGTTCAAGGGTTCAGTTCGATTTAATTGTGTTTAAATTTGAAACAACATTCGTCGACTTCGCTGTAAATTGGACGCTTGAATTGCTGATACAGATAGAGTTTATAACCCTATATCTATAATCGTAAACCTTTTGATTCGTTTGATTGAGTATTTATGAACTCCATGACTTAATACTCAGAGCTTTTAAGGATTGAGTTAATGGCTCCTGCTATACCTGCGGAGGTTGTTGAACAGAGAGTTACAAAGAAGTTATCACAAAGAAACAAGTCCATTAACTTAAATTGTGATACTTATCAACAATTTGGGGTTCCAATGCAAGTTTTATCTTTATCAAAGTTATCCAGTTTTGAGAGGAAACAATTGGAATCAAGATTAAAACGCGAGCTTGAACAAGTTAGAACATTCCAGAAGAACATTGAAGAAGGATTCCTGAAATCTAGTGATGTTTATAGTTGTAATGCTGGAAAAAGAAAACATATTCATGATGTTTTACAGCCTGTGAAGAAAAGGATCCCGAATACTGGGAATGCTATGTTGATGAAACAATGTGAAACGATTTTGAAGCGTTTGATGGGTCATAATTTTGGTTGGGTGTTTAATACTCCGGTTGATGTAGTTGCGTTAAAGATTCCAGATTATTATACGGTTATCAAACACCCAATGGATTTGGGGACGGTAAAATCAAAGCTAAATTCAGGGAAATATGTGGATCCATGGGAATTTGCTGCTGATGTTAGGTTGACTTTTTCAAATGCATCGACTTACAATCCACGTGGTAATAATGTGCATGTTATGGCTGAAACATTGAGCAAGTTTTTTGAAGTTAGATGGAAACAAATCGAGAAGAAACTATCAGTTGCTCAAGATTCATTGGTACCTCCTATGAAACGGAATGTTCTAGAAACTGAACCTGAAAGTGCTACTCGTATGCCTCCATTAAAAAAGAAAAAGATTGCACGTTTTGTAAAAGAAAGAAAGCAAGAACCTGTGAAGAAGATTATGTCAGCTGATGATAAACATAAACTGAGTTCTCAGTTGGAGGCCTCACTTGCAGATTTACCTGAAAAAATCATTGATTTTCTTAAAGAAAGTAGTTCAAATGGAAATGCATCAATGGATGATGAGATTGAGATAGATCTTGATACTCTTAGTAATGAAACATTATTCAAATTGAGGAAGCTTCTAGATGATTTCTTGGTTGATAAACAGAAAAACAGGGTAAATTCTGAAACTTGTGAGATCGAGGTACAGCTTTCTTACCAATAAATTGGTCTTCAATTGCGCAATTCGTTTTTTTTTTTGGTTAAAATTTTTAAGTGCTATTGCAGATTCATCATGATTCAGGACCGAGCAATTCATCCGGTCAAGCAGTCAAAGGTTGTATTACTGGTTAAAGCTGAAATTCAGATTCCACATGATTTTATTTCTGTTTTTTTTTAACAAAAAAATTTGGTGGTTGGTTTTAGTTAATGATGTGAATGAAGAAGATGTAGATATTGGTGTAAATGATCTGCATGTAACAAGCTTTCCACCATTGGAGATAGAGAAAGATACAGCTGTCAAGATCAGTAAATGCAGCAGTTTAAGTAGCTCCAGTAGTGATTCTGGATCAACATCATCTAGTGGTTTGTATTACTTTTAGATTTTATAATTTCTGGTTTTGAATCCTTATGACATAATTAGATAATTGCTTTCTTTTTATGCTGATGTTATACACATGCTTTTAACTTTATGTTGTAATTCTTTTTCAAATTTCTACTTTCTATTATCAGATTGTGAGATGAACCACCAATTTTTTGATTTTTTTTACATTTAACCTGTCTTTGCATTTATGAATTAACAACATTTTTTTTGACTTTTGTGTGAATATAATTTTTTTAAATAGCACTACTTGATTGCTAAATCTATGGGTCATGGATGATTTTATTACTTAAGAGTGTTGTTTTTGCACATTTAATATTTCTGAGGGTATTTTATTCAGTTCTGAAATATGTTTTTTTTTTTTTCCTTTGTATGTTTTCACTGAATCAGATTCAGACAGTGAATCAGATGATGATGCGAATACTTCAGCTATTGTGAACAACATTAAGGTAGTGCTATATTAATAATTTAAGGATCTAAAATAACAAATATTTATATACTCAACCTGCTAATGGTTTTATTGAAATGCTAATTTCATTCAGTCCATTTGCGTGTTGGAATCAGTTTTTGTTGAATAATTTGATATGCCACATATGATTATTGTTTTTAATCCTTCCAGTTTAACCATTACGTTATACAAGCCTGACGCCTGTCATAATACAACTTATTACCCGCTTATGATTATTGAATATAATATTATTAATAACTTTTAAAACTCACATCCAAACAACCCTTATGTTTTTGAATTCTGTTTTGTTACATGTTAGGACGCATCGCACTCTGAAGTTAATTTGGAGCAAACATCAACTGTTGCCTATGATGCAGGAGGTGAATATTGTGTTTTTCATAATTTGAAATGTAATATATAATTTGTATCGTAGTAATTAGTGGTTTATATTTTTGGCCCATTAATTAACAGAACGGGTTGATTTTGGTGGAGTCTTACCTCAAACAGGTTAAACGAGTAAAATTTAAAAATAAAGCTTGCTAAAACTTTTTTTTAGTTTAGAGTACTTTTGTAATAATGTTGTCTCTATAGTCATATTTCATTATATATAAAGGAGTAAATTGTTATTTAGGCCCGTATTACTGGATATTTCATTTTGTAATCATTTTAGTTCCTGAACCCATATTACTGGATGATTATCGTCGTTCAATATCCTTTTTATGATTATTAATTAATTAATTATCTTTATATTACAGATTTAATAAATAGGGCGGGCCAAGTGGATCCAAAATCTCAATCTGTATCTGTTTCTGGACATCAAGATGGTAAGCTTATGAAATATAGAATCAAGAAAGTTTTACTGGTGTTAAAGTTTGGAAACGTGCCTGTAATAATGCTAGTATAATAATAACAATAATTAATAATAATAATATTATTCCAGCGGCACATGCTCCAAATGAGAGGCGAGTGTCTCCCGATAAGCTTTACCGTGCAGCTCTATTAAGAGGCCGTTTTGCTGACATCATACTCAAAGCTCAAGAAGAAACTAATGGAAAGGTATAAGTGGGCCCCATGCTTGATTTTTATGGTGCATGTTGAAATGGGTCCTTTTTAGCATGAATTGACACACGATCCACTAGCTTTTATTCGTCCTTTTTAGGAGGTATTATGAAATTTAGAAGCTGTATAATGTGTTAATGGTGATTAAAATATTAAATTACATACTTGTAACAATTGTGATTTGACTAAAACAAAATTATGCATTAAATGATTAAAATTTAACCAACTTTTCAATATTGTTATAAAATATTACCTAAATCAACAACTAAATTGTCTATTTACCATTTATGAGTTTTAGGTTGAGGAGCAAGATAGGGAGAGGTTGAGGCTTGAGAAGGAGGAGCTAGAAAGGCGAAGAAAACAAGGTTTTTCGAGAATATTCATTTTAAATATTGATATCTTTAGTGTCTTGTTACGACATCAAATTACTAAATATTATTATTTTTTTGGGATATTTTTGAAGCTTACATGTTTATATCTTTTAATTAAAAAAACTTGTTTGCAAGCAGAGGCAAAGGCTGCAGAAGATGCAAAACGAAAAGCAGATTTAGAAGCCAAAAGGAAACGACAACTTGAGAGAGAAACAGCACGCCAAGCTATACAAAAGGTATTTTCTTGATTTTGTTAATCTTACACGCGATATGTTATGGTTCATTTATTATACCGTTTAATCACACACATTTACGGGTCGTGTTCAGGTTACATGATTTTAAATGTGTCCGTGTTAGTGTGAGTTTAGGAAAAATATCTTTACATGTTTCAAAGATTTTGATAAAAACATCCTAGTTTTATCTAATTTTAAGTTATTAACCCTTGTACTCTTAAATAAACTTTACGTAAACCCTTAAACCTTTAATAAATCCAAAGAAAACTTTCAAAAAAACTTTGTTCACTTTTTTATATATGAATGTTTAGTTTACTATCTCAATTTTGAAGATCAAATTCAGATGTAATCTTTGAAAGTTTGAGGTTTCTTCAACTGAGTTAATTTTCTTTTAAACAAACCGA
Source organism: Stevia rebaudiana (assembly GCA_009936405.2). NCBI lineage: Eukaryota > Viridiplantae > Streptophyta > Magnoliopsida > Asterales > Asteraceae > Stevia > Stevia rebaudiana. The sequence continues at coordinate 980,218 of WOUH02000017.1, forward strand.
CTTTCACCTATAAAAAATCCCTTGCTTTTGTGTTACTCTACATGTGTTTTGTTATAAAATAAAATGGGTGGTTTTTTAGTGTGAAGTTATACAATGATCTAATTACACTTTATATTGTTGTTAGATGGAAAAGATGGTTGACATAAATGACAATACTCGGTTAGTTGAAGATCTAGAAATATTTAGCGCAGAAGAAAACAATGCAGATTTTTGTTACCAAAAACGGAATCCGTTGGAGCAGCTTGGGTTATATATGAAAAATGATGATGAATTTGAAGAAGATGGTGAACCGCGATATGCTTAGATATGACTATGAGGAAGAAGAATTGGTTGATTTTTTGTTAATGTTTTGTTCAAAGGGTTTTTATCTTTATGTTAGTTAGGTTAAAAGAATGTGCAAATTTTTGATGAAGATGATGGTGTGGTTCTTTTGGTAGGTAGTGAGAGGAATGGAACTTGTAAAACCTGTAAGGTTCTCATCTGAAAGCATCTTTATTTTTTTTTATTCTTTTTAATAATTGTGGTAAAATTACTCTTGTAAACCAAAATGATATTATTTAACTCACGTGGATTAACAAATAAAGTTGTGTATAAAAGTTAAATAATAGTATTGATAAAACTCTATAATCCTCTGATCTGAGACCTTAGCTTATGGTTGGTTTTATTGTAAATACCAACCAGTAACTTGATTGATTTAAACGTTTACATAAAATGAATTTTAACACATGAAATTTTGACCCTTGATTGAATATTTTAGGCCCATATTCAATGGCTTGAATACCTAATGGCTAATGCATAGAAAGTAGAGATGATGGAGATGACGGTTAGACGTTATAATTGTATTCTATTATGTTGTCATGAAGACAACCAATGCTTTAAAAAAAGGGACCGGACAACGAACTAGATAACTTACTGGTTTGCTGGTTAAATCGCTTTGACCGGTTGGATATAAAAAACACTGAAAGGATAAAACTATATATATATATATAAAAACCGGTTTGACCACTAGTACAACCGGTCAGTTTCTCGCTTCAACTAGTCTACTAGGAGGTACTCTATATTTAGAGTTGAAAGATGCATTGTAAGAAAAAATCGAAGTAGAACATGTATTTCCGGATCATACAACTTCGAAATGATATTATCATCAATCACTTCCTCTAACGGAGGATCTCTAATGTAGACTGGTGATATCACATTTCGTTGTCTTTTAGGATCTCTTATGTAGCTTTGGCTTGCAACATGACATTAGTGAGAAATTGCAGACTATCATTGTAACATTTGACAAATTTCGATAATGGACTTTGGCCCAATAGACTAAAAAACTTAGGCCCATTTAAGCCATGATCCACAAAATACAAGCCCATATAAGTTATCAGACTGATTTGGCAAGACTTTATGTGAATAATGGGAGCGTACAAATGAAAACTAATGATTAACAGTTACGCGACTGATAACCGGAACTAATGAAGTGTTGCATAGTTTTAACCGTGAGAAGACCGATTCTTCCTAATTGCCTTTTTGAACTTTTTACCCCTTCCGGGTTGTAAGTGATTTTATGGAGAATGTTTGATGAACCGTCTATGACAGTCGGCCAATCCTAAGGATTGCCGCACTT
>WOUH02000017.1:1001342-1013125 GCA_009936405.2 Stevia rebaudiana
TATAGATAATGGTATGTCGTTATAATAGTTATAGTTTGATATAACGTTATAATAACATATAAATATGGTATGATTGAAGATGGATATTTATGATAAGATTATAATGATAATTATAATCAATATGATTATGGTATTAATCTAAGCCATGGATACTGACAAGGATATTATCATGATATAACAAAGAAGTGGTGGGTTAGCGGCTGGGGTAACCCTACGTACACCCTGTATACAAACTATCTTTGATATATCAAGATCGTATCGTTGTATAGCCTATGGTAAGAGATTGGTATTTAGTGTAAGGTTGTTAAGATTATGTGATTAAGAAATAGGTTATATAATTGTTTGATTGTTGATAATGAACTTACATATATTAATTGTGTGGTGGGCTGGTGGCTGGGTTCGCCCTATATACGCCCTATATATAAACATAATTAATATGTGAAAGTACATCGTAGTAGATGAAAGCATGTTAGGCATTTAGGTAGGTAAATGCTTTGCTTATGTGGTAGTGATAAACGTGTAAGACGTCCTGTGAAGGGAACGCTTTGTTTAAGTAGGGAGACATGTAAGACGTCCTGTGTGGGGAACGCTTTGTCTAAATGGCAGATGGTTGTTAGAAGCCTGTACAGGACAATCATTTGTGCGATGTGATGTTTTAAACCCTATAACGACCAGGGCAATCACTTGGGTATACTTGAAGGCATGTAAGACGTCATGTGTGGGGAACGCACTGTCTAATTGGTATGAATAAACATATGAGTAGGAATGTGTATGTATAGTAGACTGGGCATAGATAGGTCGTACAGTCGGGATAGGGGTGTACGATCTAGATAGACTACCAGACGACGGTCCGTAGTAGAATGGATAAAGAATGGGTTAAGAGATTAGGAATATGTGTGTGTGAATATATGTACGATAATATATGGAAAATGTATTAATGATATAACCTGATATAAAACTTAGAACTAACCAGCGAAAGCTGAAGTCCTTTAGCATGTATACCAGGTTAAGTGCAGGTGGCAGGAATGGCATACTCGGAAGCTGGCTGCGGATTTTGAAGACTGGCATAGTATAGAGATATGTTATGTAATAGAAGTTAGTTATGTAATCGGGTTTTGCTTATCAATAGAAAAAGTTTGGTTTTAATTTCCGCTACATTTTGAGTTGTCTCTGATTAAACTATTGTGCTCATGAGTAAATCCGATGACGTGGCGTGTCCCGGGAGACGGACGTCACAGTGGTGAACTTGATTTGGGTATAATTAAGAAGACTTGGAAGTGACCGAGGTGAAGGTTGGGAATCCGGGAAAAGTCAATATGGTTCGAGAGGAGACGGTGATTTGACTGCAATGGATAAATGACGTAAACAAACCACGATTACGGGGGTGATTGTTGGGTTAATAGGGTTCATTTACGGATCAGGCGGGTCGCGAGTCACTAGTCACATGGGTTTTGCTATCGGGTCAAGAGAGTAAGTGATTTAGGGGTAAATGAGTCATGGGTGCTGACTTTGTACGTGGGAAAGATGAAAGTCTCGATGGTTTTAGGAGCAAGTTTATATTGTTCAATTGAGTTTATTAGATATATGATAGTTTGTTAAATCATGTGGGGTGTTTGTCCATGTTTATTGCTTATTTCTAGGAATGGGTTTATTCATATTTTGTTTACTATTTAATAGTCTGTAATCATCTAAATTAATGTCGACGGAAACTTTAGAAAAACCATATTCTCTTGTACGTAAATGTGTGTGTTGAGTGGGGCCTAAACCAACAAATAAAACATAATCATTCCTTATAAACTAATGATGAACTACTAACTCAAGCACACGTTAACCTATAACTAAGAGCATTCACTTTTGTGTCTCATCTTCATCTTTATAATTCATTAAAAATCACTATCTTTTCTTTCTTTTATTCAATTATATAATATTTTTTATACCTTTATCACTACATTTTATTTCTCATATTCAATTAAATAATACTTTTTAGGGAGTTCCGATCGTTTAAATGGAGGACCCAGATTAACGCGTTGGCAAAACCGTAATTAACGTTTCATAAATAAGCATACATAACGCATCAGGTATGCTAAAAGGGCAGAAGCGTCATTAACGTAATTTCGGACTGGGGTGCAAATTACGGACCGATCTGTGTGAAAAAATACGGACCACGGAGCACGACCAAAATATACACACAAAATACAGACTAAGTGTAAAATCATGTATCGCGAAATCACGGACCACGTGTATAATAACGGACCACAACAAAAAACACACATAAAATAGGACACAATTGTGTAATCATGTACCATGACATCACGAACCATGTACATAATTACAGACCACAAGTAAAACACATACATAAATTACGGACCAAGGGTATAATCACGTATCACAAAATTACGGACCACGTAAAAAAAATAAAAAAAAAACCATATAAATACTATACTCGAATTAAATATAATGAAATTCTCTATTCAATGATATAATTTTTTAAAAAATACTAAAGCGTAAAAAGTTACTCGATTTAGAAAAAAAATTGAAAGTTTGTTTAATTATGGATTCTTCCTGAAAACGTGTTTTTACGTCTATACATTTTTTTCCTTGATTGCATCCTACGATTAGCACCAAAAATCATATATGTATTGGATCCGTCTCCATATTTTTTATACCTTTATAATTATCTTTCTCTCTTCAATTCAATCAAATAATATTTTTTTTATACAATTATCATTACCTTTTTCACTCTCCTATTTACTTTAATGAACAATGTTTATATATATTTACTAGTTTCATCATTTTCTCTATTCTCTCTACTCACAACCACTTTTAACTAATCTATATAATATAAATAACTACTCACATAAATTTTAAAGATTCAAATGTAAATGCTCCAACAAGTTTTTAATCTAAGTCATACAAACAAATAAATAAATAAGCTCATGTACCTAATATTATTCATCTTATCTTGTTCTACACATCAAGCAATCCATTCCTCCCTCTCTTTTGCTAGCAGATGTCAATCTTGTTCTTGTTGACTATTACAAAATGGTCATCCATCCACTCCACTCCTAATCTGGAAACTATAGTAATTTCTATTACTATAGAAATATAATTAACTTTCAGTTTTATTTCAATTAAATTACTAATATTATTTTTTCAAATAGACCACTCATATTTTTTTTATTTCAATTACGCCACTTTACTTTAAATAAGTGCTACAGTCATATACATTTTACCTACAACATTAGGTTATCATGTCAATTAAAATTTTATCTCTTTTACTTTTTTTTAAAAACTATGGGTGGTTGATTATGTGAATGAAGAATCAAAAATAAAAAATTATAATTTTATAGGTAAAAGTTATAGGAATAAAACACCTCCTTAAAGTATAGTGACCTAATTGGAACAAAATAAAGTATGAGTGACCTTACTGTTACACAAAAAAATACGAGTGACTTGATTGAAACAAAACTGAAAGTTATTTATATTTCTGTGATATTTTCACTTTAAAAATTAAAGACAAAATTACAGAAATCGTCCTTTAGGTTTGTATGATATTATAGGTTTCATCCTTTATATTTAAAAAGCTCCGATTTCATCCTTTATCTTTCAACTTGTTGCATGTTACGTCCTTTAAGCTAGCTACCGTTACATTTTCTGTTAATTTTCAAAAATATGGCCAAAATACCCTTATTAATAAAGGAAATCCTGCAGCGTTTTACAAACATAAAGGACATTACCTGAAAGATTCTTAATAAATATGAATAATGATATTATATTAATATTTGGATTTTATTTTATTTATGAGGGTATTTTTGAATTTACTCCCCCTTTAAGTTAGGTGGTTGAATCAAGATAAAATTGTTACCTTTATTTACCCCCATAGCGTACATTTAATAAATTCTATTTCATCTTTTGCATTCTTTTAATGAAGATCAATCCAAATAAACCATGAAAACTTATAAACTGAATAAAAAATGATGGGTATGTCAGAGTAACTGATTCTTTATTTTACATGGTATTGTGTTTCCAACATGTGATTTAGATTTAGTAAAGACTCCCGCTTCCACTTTTTATCTCATCAATTATTCAATTATTTGGTTTTTATAGCGGTATATATTTTTGGTGTATTAGTATTATCTTAATGTTCTCTAAATTTGAAATTCATGGTCTTTAGTCTACATTAATTCAATAATTTGTAACTAAATTAATCAAATTTTTCATCGCATATATGTTTACATATACGAAACTTCAACTTGCTTAATTGTCATCTTTATTTATTGGGTATTACATTAAAATACATATTACATATATATGTAAGAGATTCCTTGTTGGTGCTAGTCGTCGCTTATGTGTATGTAATAAATTTACATATACATAAACATATATGTAAATACATATATGGGTGTGCATGAGAATTTCAATCAATGATAATAAATGTATGTAATACACCATTTAGCCATGTTCCACATAAGTGTATACCCATTTACAAGTTATTTATACGTAAACGTCTATGAACACTGTGAACACTTATAGCACACATATTTTTTTAACTTAAAAAATGAAGGCAATCCATATGTACAAACTCACACCAAAGCATATCTACGTATACGAAAAACATCACTTTTGTGTATGTTCTATATAGTATAAACCCAAATACGTGTTAAATTTAAATTTTATTGGTTATATTGTTAATAATTAGTATTTGTTAACAGGCTTTCTGAAAATGTTCTTTAAGTTTTGAGTAGTTGCATGTTTCATCCTTTATTAATAAGAGTATTTTGGTCTATTTTAAAAAAAATTAAAAGAAAATGTAACAGCAGTTAACTTAAAGGACGTAACATGCAACAATTTGAAAAATAAAGGATGAAATCGGAGCTTTTAAAGATAAAGGATGAAACATGTAATATTATATAAACCTAAAGGACGATTTCTGTAACTTTGTCAAAATTAAAAAAAGGAAAAATGCAAAGTATTATTTGTTTTAAAATGTTAGATTTTTTAATGCCATATCCAACACTTAGTGAATTGGTGAGTATAGAGTGGTGTAAAAAGAAATAAATTAAAAATAATACCAGCTTATAATAATAATAATAATTATTAAGCATTTTAAAAAATAACTATTATTATTATTATCATTATTATTATTAGGTGGGATAATAATTAGGCTCGAAAGAAGGTGTTGTATTTAAGTGGAAGTTGTTTACTAAATAAGTGAACTTAATTAGGGTTCGAAGGCTGCACATTTCAAGCATTGGGAATAGTGTTCATGCACGCTTTCTAGAGTACGTTGTCAGAGATAGCAAACTCCATACTCGCTCCCTAAGATCGCGAGCCATAACTCTCAAGTTGGATCCCTTTCATCTCCGGCAATGAAAATTCACTTTTGTCATTTAAAATAGCAAATATGATAGGTTGGCTATCCATGATTGCGAACTAAAAGGATTAGCTCCTCAAGGGGACAAGGCTAAAGTTCGTTGCCTTTACTTGTGAATTACCTCATATGCCTATTTAAACGTCAAATTTACCCGAAAACCATTTACTTTCTCCAAGATGCACCATTTCTTCAAAAAAATATACGAAATAGCGTAACTGTACAAAGTCAGATTCAACTTATCAAGACAACTGATGTTATATGGCCATATGAGTGGTGATTTTTTCTTATACTTGTATTAACTGCATTTTTCTTTATGTTGGTTACAACCAAACGAAACTTCACACAAAAATCAAATATGTTTCGAGTCCCTTACCATGAAGCACAAGTCTCCATCGCTAATGATTTGAAAAGTTGTACGTTCTTTCCCTCGTGAGAGGCTTAATCATCTTCTTGTGACTTGAGTCTCTTAGACGGTTTCCATAATGTCTTTGGTTCGTAGTATGATGTGTTTTAATATGTTTGTGTCAGGCGGTTTTCTTTTGGTGTTTACGCGATTTGTTCCGTGTTGTCTTGATGTATTGTACGACTTTTTGCTAATTTGTTTTTGTGGGTAAAATGGTGGTTAAATTAAAAAAATAAAAATAGTTTTTTTTTTATGTACGCGTCGTTGAGTAATAAGTTATCAGGGTTGATAGCTAATACTTTTTTTTACTGATAGCTGATACTAAAAACCCTCAAAACCGGTCATCTGCCGCCGCATATCTCCCTCTCCGTCTCCTCACTATGCCGCCGGCGATCACGACGGCCACCACCGACACTCGAAAGCTTCCACGTCCAGGCCGCGGCGGCGTAATCTCACAGGGCCTAACCGATGAAGAATCACGAGTCAGAGCCATCGCCGAGATCGTCAACAACATGGTTGAACTCTCGCGCAACGGCGAAAACGTCGACCTAAACGCCCTCAAATCCGCCGCATGCCGCAAATACGGTCTATCGCGTGCTCCGAAGCTCGTTGAAATGATCGCCGCTCTGCCTGATACCGAGCGCGAAGCTCTCCTTCCGAAGCTCCGAGCAAAGCCGGTCAGAACGGCCTCCGGAATAGCTGTTGTGGCGGTCATGTCGAAACCGCACCGGTGTCCGCATATAGCCACAACGGGGAATATATGTGTGTATTGTCCCGGTGGACCGGATTCCGATTTCGAGTATAGTACGCAGTCGTATACGGGATACGAGCCGACTAGCATGCGAGCGATTCGTGCCAGGTAAGTTCGTAGTTACTAATTGACTCAATTTAGTGTTGCTTATTTTGTTCGAGGTTCAGTAATACAAGTTTAAGAAACCCTAAAAAGTTTCCAGATTTACTGTGCTTTATAGATTAAAGTTACAAATAATTTTTTTCACTTCTTGATGCCTCATTCAATTTAACAAATTGCAGAATTCATGAACTTTTTTTTTTTCTGAGAAAATGTTATTTTCATTATAACAAGCTTAACTGTGATTGTATAATAATCTGTGATCAAGAGATGTATAATAATCTGTATTTTTTTCTAAGCAAGTATCATGCTTTATCATTTATGTTACATGTATTCATTTCAAGACCTCAAAACAATCAACTTATATTGCAATATTCTAAATAAATTGATACATTTATTATCTAATTTCCCAGATACAACCCATATGTCCAAGCAAGAAGCAGGATTGACCAGCTGAAGCGACTGGGTCATAGTGTCGATAAGGTTTTACACAATGCCATTATACACAAATATAATAGTTTCTTCCACTTCAGAATTATACATACATACATATATATATATATATATGTGTGTGTGTGTGTGTGTGTATGAACCCGACTTAGAGAGTTAACCAAAAAACTCAATCTGGGATCTCCATTCTATAATGTAACACATGTGTTACTTAACTTGAGTCCTTCATTTAAAAAGGTACACATCTGTTACTTCTTCGAATAAGCAACACATGTGTTACTTTTTCACATGGATGGCCCAAATTGAAAAAGAAAGGTACATATTAAGTTTTTTGGTTAAGTCTCTAAGATGAGGTTCATATAATACACCTCTCCTATATATATATATATATATTATTGATAATAACTTTTTCATCTGGCTGATCAGGTTGAATTTATTTTAATGGGTGGAACATTCATGTCATTGCCTGCTGAATACCGTGACTATTTTATAAGGAATCTTCATGATGCTTTATCAGGGCACACTTCTGCAAATGTTGAAGAGGCAGTTGCCTATTCGGAACATGGTGCAACAAAATGTATTGGAATGACAATTGAGACGTAAGTCAATTCCCATATATTTCATATCATATATAGATGCTAATGTGCAGATCACGCTTTGATGCCCTTTTTCTAACAAAGTTGAGTTTTTTTAGGAGGCCAGATTACTGTCTTGGGCCTCATTTGAGGCAAATGCTTTCTTACGGTTGTACGCGTTTGGAAATCGGGGTTCAGAGTACGTATGAAGATGTTGCTCGTGACACCAATAGAGGTCACACAGTAGCAGCTGTTGCTGATTGCTTTTCTTTGGCAAAAGATGCTGGTTTTAAGGTTTCATATTTATGCTTTTTGCATTCCCAATGAAGTATAGATAGATAGATTGATTTTTATGTGTGGTTTTAGGTGGTTGCTCATATGATGCCTGATCTTCCAAACGTTGGCGTGGAGCGCGATATGGAAAGTTTTAAGGAGTTTTTTGAAAGTCCGTGTTTTAGAGCTGACGGCCTTAAAATTTATCCAACACTTGTTATTCGTGGAACTGGTCTTTATGAGCTTTGGAAAACTGGCAGGTATCATGCTCTTCACATAACAATATACATAGCACTTTGTCATATGTTTATTTATTTATTTATTTTTTTAAATGTTAATTTTTATATATATATTTTCAGGTATAGAAATTACCCTCCGGAGCAGCTTGTAGACATTGTAGCTCGGATTTTAGCGATGGTACCACCATGGACCCGTGTTTACAGGGTTCAGAGGGATATACCCATGCCTTTGGTTACCTCCGGTGTTGAAAAAGGGAATCTTCGTGAACTTGCTTTAGCGCGTATGGATGATTTAGGTCTCAAATGCAGAGATGTCCGCACGCGTGAAGCTGGAATTCAAGTAAGCTAATATACATAAATCAACATTATTGTTTTTTTTTTCTCATATGTTACTAGAGGTGATAAAGTAGGTGGGTAATATGTCAAAATGCTACCTTTTTTGTTTAAAATTTTTTAAAAGGGTTTGGGTTGGTCCAAATTTTGTTAATTCTTGTGTCAACAGTGATTAAATGACTCAAAATTGTTTTAACATTTCTAAAGTTTGTATGAATAATTGGTTTTAAAGTTGATCACTGAAATTGTTCTATTTAATTAATATTCTAGTTAACAATTTAGGAGGGTTAGGTAAATGGGTAATTTTTCTGTACGAGTTTAGAAACACTTTCCGGTCAACTTATAAATCATTGATGTCAAATATGATTAATAATTTATATTGTTAAATATTAATATAATAGTGTAAGCTGTAATCTGATGTCTTTGATCAATCAATCAACTTTTCTTATTTTATATTACTAATTTATATTTTTTTTATTGGATTTACACATTATTTGTCTCTAATATATTATATTATATTACATTTAGGATATTCACCACAAGATCAGGCCAGATGAGGTTCAGCTTGTTCGGCGAGATTATACTGCAAATGAAGGGTGGGAAACTTTTCTTTCATACGAAGACACACGACAGGTATAATGGAAATAATCTTTTGTTTTTTTTATGCTGTCACTATGAAATTATTTATATAATTATACCTGACACGGTTACCATTGATATAAACATCATAAGTAAATCTGTTTGACCTAACCGACCAAAATCTGTTTTCAGTCATTACCAAACCAGTCTGAAACGTTAATTACAGACCATGTTACCAGATTGGTTTGAAAATTTTGTTTTTTTAAATCTCATGAATGCAGGATATTCTTGTTGGATTACTACGCCTGCGAAAATGTGGGAAAAACGTTACTTGCCCAGAACTTGTTGGAAAATGCTCAATTGTTCGTGAACTTCATGTTTATGGAACTGCTGTTCCGGTACATGGTCGTGATGCTGATAAACTGCAACATCAGGTATTTTTTATTATTACACTAAAAAATTACAAACATGCGCGTACGGTAACGCTTCAAAACATGTTTAGAATGAAACGAGTTGGTTTTTTGTCTCATACACCGTTAAAGTGTGAACCATTTTGTTGATTATATGAAATTGGTTGATATAAAATGATTAAAAAAAATAAAGGTGTGTTGAATTTTGCAGGGTTATGGTACCCTTCTAATGGAGGAAGCGGAGCGGATTGCTAGTAGGGAACACAGGTCAACAAAAATAGCGGTTATTTCAGGTGTCGGAACACGACATTACTATAGGAAATTAGGTTACGAGCTTCAAGGTCCGTATATGATGAAGCACCTTGTATAACAAGTCTTTATACAATATCCAGTTTTTCTACCTTTTTTGTTAGTTTGTATATTGTAATTTAATTTACTTAAAATCTTTACGAGTAGGTTGCTTTAGCAAGAAACCAAGGATTTTACATGTTTAATGTTTATTGTGATAACCGTACATTGTCGGGTACGTCTTTGACTTAGTCGTACGTACATTTATACGTATTATGAAAAATACGTGAACTACGATCATATTTGCTTATATTTAAATATATATATATATATAAGTAGGAACTGTCTAAATGGGCGACGACACAACGAACAAACTTCAGTTGTAAATAAATTGATGTCACGACACTAGACGTGATGAACTAGTACACTTAATCCGAGTTAACTAATTTAGACTTAACGGATAATAAGACCCATGGCACCGAACGCCGGGTATCCGTATAATTTAAAACGCGAACAAAGAACGTTAATAACTGTCACGACCGACTTATTTTAAAACCCCACGAACAAAAACCAATATCATCTCAATCAAAACTGGAACCCCTCGATCAAACCGTCCCTCTCGATTAACTTAATATCCTCTCGTTTGAAATCACGTCTTCTCGACGTTGCATGGGGAGCTCTCGATCATTAATTGGGAACCCACGTGGTGCATGAGAACCTCTCGGTCACCTAACAAGCCTCTCGACCCAGCCGTGTGAATCCTCTCGACGACCCTACTATCCTCTCGATTGGAAGTATAGTCTCTCGATGATACCACCTTTGCATGGAAACCTCTCGATGGGATAAAGCCTCTCGGCCACCCATGAGGAATCCTCTCGATGGTGGAACACCACCTCTCGATCACCCTTATAACCTCTCGATGACAGCAGGAACCTCTCGATGATCTCCCATTTAAATCCCCACGATGAGTTGATGAATCCTCTCGGCCATAACAGCCCTCTCGATCCCAACCATGTTAGAACCTCTCGACCACATATTATATCCTCTCGGTGACCTGTTAAAAGCAACCTCTCGATCACCCTAAAACAACCCTCTCGATGGTGTTGATCCAAGCCCCTCGATGGTGATTAAACAAGCCTCTCGATGACACCTTGTGAGTCCTCTCGGTGTGAAACAAATCCCCTCGGCCACTTCCTTTTTATCCTCTCGATAATCAATTAAAACCTCTCGATCATAACCATTTAATCCTCTCGGTGACATCATTTTGGATCCTCTCGATGGTGTGGATCAACCTCTCGGCCACACTGCATGAATCCTCTCGATGATACAACCATACTCAATCTAATAAACAAATATAACAACCATACGTAAATCTCAGCAACTCCACTACCAAGCATGGGTGCTTCAAAGATATACACACCACCTTATCAATCACAATTCACATTTCTTTTGCTCCTAACTGCCGAGAGCTTTTTCTCCCATTTTCTTTGTTTGTGTTCTTCATTTCTTCAAGATTTATTATCATCATCAACCGCCATTTTAAACAAGGAAGCATATTTCTTCGTTATAATCACAAGAACATCAGCCGTAGGGAAGTTTAGTGACCTTGTGCAAGCCTTCATTGAGTTCTTTGAAGGATTCAAGTGTTAGAATTGGTGATCATCCTTCCAAGAGTTTCTTTCTCAAGTATTAATTTAGCATCAATCTTGGAGTTGGTATAATTTCTAACTCTCTTTCTTACAATCTCAGTCTTTATTTGTTAAAAACAACAAGAACAAAAGCTAAACAACTAGTTAAAAACACATAAACCACACAAAAACATAAAAGTGATATTAAACAGCATTCTGTCCGATTTTGTTTCGGCCATAACTTGGTCGAGACGAGTCCAAATCGTACAAACTCATAGACCATGATCAAGTTCATGATCTTAGCTTTCCAACGCCTACTCGCACGTTTTCTAACTCCTCCGTATGAGTTCACAATGTTTAAAACAAAATCAGTGCGCAAAT
>WOUH02000017.1:1026454-1038613 GCA_009936405.2 Stevia rebaudiana
TTATATATTTTTACACTGGTCAATTTGGCTTCTATGAAGATTTTGGTATGAAGTTTTTCTAAAAGTTAAGATGAAAATTTCTCAATTAAAATCGTGTTTTGACACTAAACAGAAGGGTTCTGTTGGGGTCGAACTGCAGAGAGACAAACAAGTCGCATACGCGCCAAATATTTAAAAGCTATTTTACGCCAACAAGTAGGCTACTTCGACACTACACTTGAAGCGTCACGTGTAACCACAAGTATCTCAAGTGACACACTAAATATACGAGGTGTTCTAAGTGAAAAGGTGACTTCTTCTAAATGTTTTGTACAAGTGGTTATGTTGACCCGTAATACTTTTTTATCTTTATCTACTTTAATTTGTAGATGAGTTTGTTAATGAGGATATTATTACAATCATAATTCAAATCATTCAACAAAACGATTGTTTACAATACGAATAGATTATGGCCAACTGTCAAAACATGACCCACTACACGTCTATAACCATACCTGTTTCAGTTAAGGTTCATTGGGCAACTATAAATAAAGAGAACTGAGGAGCATTTGTGAAACGTTCATCTTTAGTAAAAAAAAAATAATCCAATATGAAAAAAGTTAATCCAATACAAAAAAAGATAATCTAGTATAAAAAAGAATAATCCAGTACAAAAAAAATCAACGGATCACAAGTGTTCCTTAGTTTCCTCTTTTTTTATGTTCCTTGGTTCCCTCTTTGTTTATGATTCCTTAATGAACCTTTCCCATCACTTTAATTGATGCATTTAAAACCATTTAACTAAATAAAATTAAACACAACTCGAATCAACTCATTTAACACGTACACTGCAAATTTAAAACGGCTCGATTTGGTTTTTGTTTTATTTTTTTATGGATAAGAGCCTTCACATTTGAATCTTTATAATTTATGTGAGTGAGTTCTTTATATTATAGAGATTAGTTGAAAGTGGTTGTGAGTAGAGAGACATAAAGAAACTGATGAAACTAGTAAATATAGAGAAACACTGTTCATTAAAGTAAATTGGAGAGAGAAAAAAGTAATGATAAAGGTAAAAGAAGTATAATTTAGTTGAATAGGAGAGGAAAAAGGTAGTGATAAAGGTAAAAAAATTATTATTTAATTGAATAGGGAAGAGAAAATATAATGATTTTTAGTGAATTATATAGATAAATATAGAGAACCAAATGTGAATGCTCTAAATGGGTTATATTATAGAAACATGACAACAATTAAAGGAGTGAATGTAGTTCAAAGAAGATATTGAGTGCATACAACCTTCCAAATCGGTATATATATTCGAAGTATCATATTGTAGTTCTTGGATGACACTTTAACACTTACAAAAATCACTTGACTTTACCACATTTATTTTACCATGCATACAAGCTTCTAAACATTTTATTTTAACATGCTCCTTTCAATCTTTCATCATATATCTTATAATCTTAAAACAAAATCATATGATATCGTCACAGATTCCAAATTTCATCACGAACATATGGATGTTCATAGCAACCGAGATAACAGGCATGTACCTATGTTGGCGATTAGCCATCGTGGTGGTCCCCACGATGTTTTTATTAATTCTTCCGGGATCAATTTACGGGACCATGTTATCGAAAAACGAAGAAAAGTTACAAGAAGCTTATGCGGTTGCTGGAGGGATTGCAGAGCAAGCTTTATCATCAATAAAAACCATTCACTCGTATGTTGGTGAGGAGAAAATGGTGAGGAGATTTTCAACCACGTTAGAACCGACTTTGACTCTCGGGGTCAAACAAGGTCAACTTAAGGGGATGGTTTTTGGTAGTGTTGGAGTTATATATGCTATTTGGGCACTTTTAAGTTGGTATGGAAGTGTTTTGGTTATTGATAAAGGGATCAAAGGTGGAGATATTCTTAGTGCTGGAGTTTGTGTTGTCTATGGAGGATTGTAAGTATAATTAATGCTTTCATTTTTAATATTAGTGGTTGTTAACAAAATATGTACCATTTGTATGGTGGAAACGAGTCGGGTCAATACCAAAATTACTTGTGTTTTCTATAAGTTTTCGAATTAACATTATACATACAAGGACGTGTTCTTTTCAGAAAATAAAAAGATATGTTGAAAACTGTGAGAATCGCATAATACACTTTGAGGTAGTGGAATGTAAAAGAGAAAGTATAATCCTTATGTGACCATCTTATGTGTCACATACACTTACATACTTCTAAAAGTTCAAATTTTCAAGTATCCAGATACTAAATATCATAATATCTTGTTTAAGATTTCAAACAAAAAGAATATCATATTAATCATTCCGTTGTAAATTCATGTAAAAAATGAGAACATAATTAGCTGAGATGATTCAGAATACAGAGGTATATTTCCTATTTGTTTATTTGATTATACAGTTGTTTTTTTATTTACTATAGGTTAGGAAAAAGGAAGAATAATTACGTTATTTTAAATACAACATAATATATATTAATAAAAATAATTTAGGAGAACTTATGTATTAGGGAAAATTCAACCCGTTTAACCTCTTTCCTTTTTATACTCATTTTAATCTATTTGGCCCATTAGAGATTAAACCCAATTGACTCTTTCATAAGTAAACGGGTCAAAACTCAAAACTACTAATTCTACTTACAAAAAAAATAAAAAATTAATAATAAAATAAAATAAAATAAAAAAACTATAAGTGTAATTCACGGTTACTATTTTGCAGTGGTCTTGGGAGTTCTTTCATGAACATCAAGTATTTTACAGAAGCAAGTATTTCAGCAACATTAATTAGTGAAATGATTGAAAGAATCCCATCCATTGATTCTGAAGATCAAAACGGAACAACAATATCCCCGGTCAAAGGTAATTTGGAGTTCAAAAACGTTGACTTTGCGTACCCGTCAAGACCAGAATGTTTGGTTCTGAAAACATTCAACCTCAAGGTGAATGCATGCCAAACCGTCGGATTGGTTGGTCAAAGCGGGTCGGGTAAGTCAACGGTCATAAATCTACTTGAAAGATTCTATGATCCTATTGAAGGAGAGATTCTTTTGGATGACATCAGCATAAAGTCACTCAATTTGAAGTGGTTACGTGGACAAATGGGGTTGGTGAGTCAGGAGCCTATACTTTTTGCGACGTCGGTTAAAGAGAATATTCTGTTTGGGAAAGAAGATGCTACGAGTGAAGAAATAGTTGAAGCAGCCAAACGGGCCAACGCGCATGACTTTATTACACAATTACCCGACGGTTATGAGACATTGGTAAGTCAGTTTGAACCATGACTTAATAGACCTGTTTATCAGCAAACAGGTCAAAAAAACTTTTTATTTTATTTTATTTTACTTTTAGGTGGGAGAATTAGGAACTCAAATGTCCGGCGGGCAAAAACAGCGGATATCCATAGCCCGGGCCCTACTTAGAGACCCGAAAATCTTGCTTCTAGATGAAGCCACAAGTTCACTCGACTCGCATTCTGAAAACGTGGTCCAAGAGGCTTTAACCCGCGCTTCAATAGGAAGAACAACAATAATCATTGCACACCGTTTGTCTACCCTTCGCGATGCTGATGTCATCGTTGTGATTCAGTCAGGTGAAGTCATCGAGTCGGGATCACATGACCAGCTTCTTGTAAACGCGGGTGGCCCGTATTCAGTAATGGTACAATTACAAAACACATTGGGGCCCACTCAAAGTGTGACATCAGTTGATGATGTCACAATCACAACAGAATTAACAGAAACAACTGTCACGAGTTCACGTCACGAAAAACCGACCAATCAACAGGCTCAAGAAAACGAAGAAGATAACCGTCCTACGTGGCGACACCTAATCCAAATGAACCGACCCGAATGGAAGCCTGCTTTAACGGGCTGTATAGGTGCGTTATTTAATGGGCTAATTCAACCATCGCTCGCTTTCGCTCAAGGCGCGATGCTATCGATGTTTTTTCTCAAAGATCATGACGAGATTCGGTCACAAACGAGAATATTATGTTACGTATTCATATCCATTTCTTTCTTGGCTTTCATCACTAGTGTGATCCAACATTACTACTTTGGCATTATGGGAGAGAATTTAACAAAACGTGTACGCGAGGGTATTTTCGGAAAGATCATGACTTTTGAAATCGGGTGGTTTGAACAAGAAAACAACAGTACAGGCGCGTTATGTTCTAGACTCGCTACAGACACAATTCTAGTAAGAAACCTAGTAGCCGACCGATTAGCATTCTTCGCACAAACGATTTCCGCTTCAATTTCAGCAGTTATTTTGTGTATGATGTTATCTTGGAAACTAGCTCTCGTTGCTATCGCGTTACAACTAGTAATCATTGTTAGTTTTTATATAAAATCGTTAATAACAAGAAGCCCTGAAAACAAATGCAGTGAGATAGCAAGTGAAGCTGTTAATAACCATAGAATTATTACAGCATATCAAGCACACGAGCCCGTTATGAGAATATTTGAAAGCGCGCAAAAAGACCCGAAAACGGAGAGTAACAAACGTAACTGGTATGCAGGGATCGCGTTATCTGGTAGACCGTTTTTAACAAATGTTAATATAGCAGTAATGTTTTGGTATGGTGGAAAACTTTTATATCATGGAGATATAACATATAAACATCTTTTTCAAACATTTTACATTATAGTATCAGCTGGGATGATAATTGCTGAAACCGGAAGCATGACGGGTGATTTGACATTAGGAAAAAACGCGTTAAAATCAATATTCGTGATTTTAAAACGACAAAACAAAATGCGAGTCAAAGATGGGTCAAAACCGCATGTTGTTAGCCCGGGAAAGGTAAACGGGCTCATAGAGTTTAAAACTGTTGACTTTTTTTATTCAAGTAGACCAACAAAATGGGCTCTAAAAGGTTTGAACATTAAGATTGAAGCTGGTGAAGTTGTTGCACTTGTTGGAGCAAGCGGGTCAGGAAAGTCGACTGTTATAGGGTTGATCCAGCGGTTTTATGACCCGTTTAACGGGTCGGTTGAAATAGATGGAGTGGATATCAGGTGTTATGATTTGAGGGTATTAAGGTCATTTATAGCATGGGTTAGCCAGGAGCCTACTTTATTTGCAGAAACAATTAAGGAAAACATTGCTTATGGGAAAGATAATGCAACAGATGCTGAGATTATTCAAGCAGCAAGTCTTGCTAACATTCATGAATTCATAAGGTTATATTTTTATATTTATAACTAATAAACTTAAATATAAAAATTTATGACAACTATTGACGTTTCATATCATTGCTAACCAGTACTGTAAGGCGGTGAGGTACCGACTGGCGAGTAACCGATATTATTTTTTGTGGAAATTACATATACCCCCCTACAAACTTCATAAATTACATACATACACAACAAAAAAATTTAATTACGTATATCCCTTTACTTAAAGAAAAAAATATCAAATATGCCCATTTTAAGGGGGATATATGTAACTTAAGTTTTGAGGAATTGAGGCTATAACATGGATTGGGAAATATGTAATTTAAGTTTTAGGGTGGGTATATATCTAATTAGGTTTTAAGATAGGGGGATATATGTAACCGATCCTTAATTTTTATGAATTTTATAAGTACTTTTTCAAACTTTTATCCATTTTGACTGATTCTTTTACCAATTTTGACTGAGTTTGACCAATTTTGACCGAATTTGATCAACTGTGACGACTTTTACCAACTATTGATTTTATGGTTGATTAGGTGAAATATCAACGGCAGAAAACTGATTACCAATTTATCACCGATTAATCCCGATGTTTACATCACTTTTGCTAACTTTTAAACACCTTTACCAAATTTGACCGACTTTGACCAGTTATGATTGGCTAGGGATAACTTGCCACTATGCAGAAATCAGAACAACATAATTCCAATATATAGACACATTTTTTTATCAATTTTAACAAATTTTTTACCGACATTGACCAGTACTATCTAATTTTAGCCGATTCTACCTGCTTTTACTGATTTTATGGCCGATTAGGTGAAATTGCAACAGTGGACCACCGATTACCAATTAATCCCAATTTTTATAACACTGCTGCTGCTGACTTTTAAACATTTTTATAAACAGTTCAACAAAAGATGGATACGATACATACTGCGGTGAAAGAGGGGTACAATTATCAGGCGGGCAGAAGCAAAGAATCGCAATTGCACGCGCAATTTTAAAAAATCCAGCAATTATACTTCTAGATGAAGCAACAAGTGCATTAGACCTAAAATCAGAGGCACTTGTACAAGATGCTTTGGAAAAAACCATGAGTGGTAGAACATGTGTCATTGTAGCACATAGATTATCTACAATTCAAAGATCAAATAAAATATCAGTGATTGATAATGGCAGAGTTATTGAAGAAGGATCTCATGATGATTTGTTAGCAAAAGGAGAAAAGGGTGCTTATTTTTCTCTTTTTAGTCTTCAACAACAAGCTTTAAATATGTAAAAAAACATTGTTTTCATGTATTGATCAATATAGTTTTGCAATTCCTGAATTGTGTTCTTAACTGTTTTTGATCAATTTGTAGTATAACAAATCCAACATACTGTCTTTATTCTAACAGTTGATGCATTAGGTTTTCAAAGTCTATCAAATCCTGTTAACAGATTTGTAAACCCTCTACAACTGAAATTCATCTGAACACTAATAGTGACAATCAAATTTCAATTATAACCTGAAATGCAATAGATTGAAAAGAACTAGAAAAGCAGACATGTGAGCTTTTGAAGAACCTTAAAGGTGTGTTTCATTGCTTGAATCGCGATTTCTTCCTCGGACCAACGAAAGGACATCGATCAAATCAGCAAACAATCAATCAGAAGCGTTATATGCAGATTCGATGCATAAAAAGTTGTCAGTTCTCGGTTGCTCAAGATATTTGCAGAATTAAATGTTCATCTAAATCCGAAAGAGACGATTATGATCGATCAAATCAGCAAACAATCATTCACATTTGAAGCATAAAAATATGTCAATTCTCGGTTGTTCAAGATATTTGCAGAATTAAATGTTCATCTAAATCCTAAAAAGAGACGATTATGATCGATCCAATCTGATGTTTTAGGGAATCTGAAGAGTTCAGATTCAATTCAGATTCAAAAAATGTTGGGGTGAGAGAGGCTAGAACTTTCGACCTCAAGATCACTCTTTAGCTATGAGACCAACGCGCTAGCCAACTGCGCCACCACCCCATATGTTTTCTGCATCTTTTTTTTCATTATAAAATATAAACTAAATGAAGAAACTTTTATTAACGTACTTAGATGAATCAATTTCTAACATGTTGGTTTAGCCTTTATCTTATACATATCAGCTTAATCAAAAAAGAGATTACCTTGCCAATAATGTAGTCTTGCTTAAACAAGAATCATTAAAGATATTAACTTGTCAATTGTGTCCGCTTAGCCTATATTTTATACAATCGGGTGAGCTTACGTGATTATCAAGAGTTGTCATGTGACGCATGTCAGGTTAGCCTACATTTTTTGGCTAGAAGACTTAATTTGTTACCGGTTGAATTTGAATGCATGTTGAGTGGACTAATAAGTTGGTGTTGTGACGTTGTATGCCAATTCAGACTGCAAGCTGACCTGTGTCACAACCCTGATGCGTACACTTTGGAGAATTCATGGTGTTTAGTTAGAAAGGTGATGGCTAAGCCTTTAGCTTGCTTAATTAAGAAGTGCAACAGCTGATTTTTTTTATGACAAAAAAACATTAGTTGGAAATGAATGTCTATTTTTGAAAAATTAGTTAGAGATTCTACAGTGGACTATGAGGGCATGCAATATATGAGACTCCACAGGGCCATAGTTTGTTTAAAGGGAGGGGGTGTTTATAATTTTTTATTTATAAGTTTCAACCGAATTACAAGGGTATTTAGAATTTTTTATATATATAACTACATTTATATCACAATTTATAAAACATTTAGCTTATTAAAGTTTCTACCCAATAAGAAATTTGATAGAGACTCATGAACTCATAATCTATTAAAGTGTTAATTCAAATTTTGATTGCCTAATTTTTAATATTTACACAGGACACTTAAAATTTCAAAGACTGCCTTGAGAGTTTGAGACCATCAACATAACTTTCCGAGGCTCTTGTACATCATATGGGTCTTCTTGAATAACTTCTAAAGGTTAGACCGTTCTTTGTTTAAGCAAACCCTTTCAAGATTCGTTGAAATGATATAAGACATCAATCAAATTCATTTGAGATCTATAGATGGTTTCTCATGGCTACAAGATGACTGTTACCAAATCGGTTACCTCACAACTTCAATTTGTATATCGATATTGTATTGTAAAATGTGAGTCAATTGTAACTATAATCCATATAAAAGACTTGGCTAGACTATATAACAATAATACATAAAATATATTTATATGGAAATGTCACATTTCCAAAAGTTTGACAAATTATATTACTGAATTACAAACTTGGGTGCTCGATTTGAGCCAACATGCACCTACAATCTTTACTATTAGGCCTCTCTTTAGGATTATCAAGTGTACAAAAACAAGCGATTTTAAGAACAAGAAGCATTTGTTCCTCGTACCCATTTCCTAAAAGACTTGGATCTATAGCTTCTTTCGGATCATCCGATGTCATCACTTTTCTCATCCATCTCACCAAATTTACCTCGGTCGTGTGTTGGAAAAATTCATCCGACGGCAACCTTCCCATCACCAAAACTCCCAACAAAACCCCAAAACTATAAATATCACATTTGTCCGTAAATTTCATGGTTTGATGATATTCTGGTGCAATATAACCTAAAGTTCCCGCAACATTAGAACTTGTCATGTGTGTGTCAGCCTCTGGGATAGATGCTGCAAGCCCAAAATCCGCGATTCGGGCCTCCATGTCATCATCAAGGAGCACATTAGCGGGCTTTAAGTCTCGGTGCACTATTCGCGGTGTGTGACCCATGTGGAGATACTCGAGCCCTGACGCAATCCCAACCGCAATCCTGTGTCTTGTGAGCCACTCTAGTTGTCGCCGACCATCTTGAACTTGGTGTAATATGTCTTGTAAGCTTCCGTTTTTCATAAACTCGTAAACGAGGTAATGACATGCCGGTCGAGACACATGTGCAAGTAAGGATAACAGATTCCGGTGACGGATTTGGCCGACGGTTTGGATTTCCGCACGGATTTGACGCATTTTTTTGTTGAGCATCTTCGTGTCGTCGGATGTCAACTCTCTAGCGTCTTTCGAAGGTTGTATGATCTTTTTAATGGCGATTGTTTTGATCTTCCCTTCGGGTATGTCGGTTTTGTAAACTTCTCCGCAACCACCTCGTCCGATAACGGGTAATGCAGAAACCGCGTTATCATCGTAAAGGAATGCAATTTCTTCGTCTTTTATGGATTGGCTAAAAATGGATGGACCAGATTGGTTCCTTCTGTTCTTGATCGTAATCATAGCCAATCTGATTAGCATCGAAACGATCATAGCAGAAAGAAATCCACCGATTAATCCAGCAAAAAACCCCAGAACCCAACCCATGATCTTCTTCCTGCTATTCTTTTCATGTTTATGAATTGGAGCTTCCACCGGAGATGGAGCCGGAGCTTGACTATTGGTGGAATCTGAACCATTGTTTCCGGTTTGACTTGTTGATTCAGCCAAGATATAGCGTTTTGGGACATATTTGTAGCTGTATTTTTCCGGCTCCGGCGAGAAAGATTCCAACCGGTTCAACTCCGGCAACGGGCCTTCCAACAAACTATTGCCGGAGACGTTGAAAAACCCGAGGTTTCGAAACGAACGTAATGCAACCGGCACTTTTCCGGTGAACATGTTGTTCTCAAGTGATAGTTTTTCAAGGTTGGGGAAATACGTCAAGAAACCCAGCTCGCCGGAAAATCTATTGAAAGACAGATCTAGGACCCGGAGACGGAGGAGATTATATAATTCAGCTGGAACTTCGCCGGAAAATTTGTTCCTGCTAAGATTAATTACTTCAAGTTTCCGGCAATTGGTAATTTCCGGTGGGAGACGATCAATTAGGTAGTTATCAGGGAGAGATAACTCATTTAATTCCGATAACTGCCCGATCGCCGGCGAGAGGAATCCTCTTATCCGGTGTGCTTTAAACACAATTCCGGTGACTTTGAGAGTGTATGAGTTGTTTGAAACCTTCCGTTCACATAATATTCCGGCGACGTCGCATAGGTTTTCCGGGCGATGAAGCTCGCCGGAGAAACCTAAATCTTTGAGAATTGTAATCAGAGCATGATGGTCTGCTGCATCGAGGTTCAATCTAGCATGAACAGAGAGGGTTAGTGTGAAAAAAATGAGTAGTGGAAGGTAAGTAACGGTGGCCATCGGCAGTGGTTAATGCCGGAGATCATCGCTGGGGTATAAATTATAAAACTCATAACGTGACAAGTGGCTCATTTTATAGAGATTAGAGAGTCAAACGTGTACTTGCATACGTGGTATGTTATATTTGTTTGAAATTGATTCTTGGAATTTTATGGAAAGTCAAACTTTTTGGTTTGAGTTTTGAACTTTCAAGTCTAGCCTTTCTTGCCTCCGTGACGATTGCATTTGCTGTTATTTTAAAGTTAACTTCTTATTTGTTTCACGTCATTTGTTATAAACTAGTGGGTATGTCCGCGCTTCGTGACGGGATGCACACTGATTTTTAATAAATAATCTAAACAAAACACATAGAAAACGTCAAAGGTAATGTTGTGTTGTTCGCGCTTTGCGGTTGCTTGGTTTTAAATAAAATTTATGTTAAAACATACGTCGTCACAACTAATTTATTTTTCAACTTTTGCGCAACGTGACGACAATCCCTCCAAAATATGGAAAATCAAAACGTGGATAAAAATCAATACTCAAAAGTCAAAACGCGAATAAAAGAGACTACGCAATATCAAACAATTAATGTTAAGTTTATTTTGTATTTTAAAATTCATTTTCATAACAATTCATCAAAATGAAAGTCCCTTTAAAATAAAATAAAAATCAAAATGTGGATAAAAAACACTAAGTAACCCCCGCTAAATTTTCAATGGTTGAAATGTGAATAATGAATACTACGTAACACCAAGCGGTTAAAATTAATTTTTTTAAATTGTTTTCATACCAATTAGATTTAATTAATTACTCTCTAATTCGACTTAAGTTAGCATTCAGCTATAAATTTTTGGGTCACATGAGCAGAAACTTCAACTCCAACGATGAAAAAGAAATAAAGAAAGAAATAAAGAAAGAAACAGATAAACTAAAAATCAAACCTTCAAATTAAATTAGAAAGAGAGGAATAGTGTCAGACACATGAGGGGTAACATGATAAAACTCATGTGAAAGACAAAAAGAAAAGAAAAGCTTGACCAATAGCAATTAACAACTATTCACGATCTACTCAAAATGTATATAGTTAGAAATAAATAAGTATTTTCGTTCAAACTTTTTAAATTGATATTATTTTATACTTTTTCGTTAAATGAGCATAAAATTTAGTAAGGACTCGTTAATAGCATTTATTTAAACTTCTATACGAGCAAAACAACAATGTAAGAACTAAAGGACAGAATATCTAAATAGTTAAATCCATCCCTCTTTTCTCATCAATCTACCCGGATCGACAACATCAACATCAACATGATCAGCAATTGGCGACCACGTCACCACTAGCGACCAAGTCATCATCAGCGACCACCCGTAACTATCCGCACCATCATCCATCTAACCATCGTCCTATCTTAACCAATGTCGTATGAAAAGTTATTAATGTATAAAGGAGGTGGGGGAAGAGTTTAAAAAAATCAACAAATGAGTTTTTACATGAATGACCTTTCCTTTGTTTTTTACCTTAAGCAAATGGATGACCAAGATTTATTCATATTGTTTTTAGCCAAGATCTTATTCCTATTTGATTCTACCTCTATATAAGCGCTTATTTAGCTTCATTAGTTCATTTAATATGTATAATAGTTTCTTTTCAGAATCCGATCGAATTAGATAATTTAATATTTTAACAAGTCGTATCTTCAATAAATAAATATTTTGAAATCCATAATGCCCTTGTCACCCAAGTCAAGTCTTTAAATGACCTCATAAATGACTTTTGGCTATATGTATATTTATATTTTTTAAGAGCATAGACTTAGTCACTTGAT
>WOUH02000017.1:1038713-1049496 GCA_009936405.2 Stevia rebaudiana
GCTCAAATCAAAATTCCGCATACGCTCAAACGCTTCTAAATACTTATATGAATATAACCAAAATGTTTATTTCATATTATCATCAGATTATACTAGGGTACCGTCAGTTTTACAACTATCCTAACACCGAAATTTGATCGTAAGCGTACCATTAAACAGACAGAAGATTCCTCCAATTCTCATAATCAAAACACACCAAATTCGGGGCGTTACAACATCACCCAAAAATATATATATATATATATACACAAATATGCATGATAATGTGAAAGAAATACATCAACAAAATAAGCATAAGATCTGGCTGCTACAAAACTCTGTCAATCATCGCCCGCATCGTCATCAACTGAATCATCGTGTCGCGTGCCAGATGGGCCAGCCTCGTCAGTGCCTGTAGTGGAGGAAGAGGCAGGGAAAGGTTGAAGAAGGCAAGAATCGGGGATAGTAGAAAGATGGGTTATGATAAGGCTAATCATCTCGTGCTGAGAATGTATAGAATGATGAATCCACTCCCAACGAGCCTCTTCCATTGCGAGCGATGGAGGTGTGAGAGGACCACGAGGTGAGTACTGAGGCTGGGGGCGCTCAAGTCGAGGGACGACAAGAACGAAGCGGTGTGGTGGCGCCCTTGCCTGTGGTGGCAACATCGGTACCAGCAAGTGGTGGGACCTGTGGACCCTGGCGGACTGTGTGAGGGGTCGGTCCACTCCAAGATGCCTGCATGTCGCATCTCAAAAGCACCGGAACCATGGTAGGTCTGACGGTGAGGTGGGAAATAGGATACCTATAAAAAACGCCTAGATGCTCGGTTATCCTAGTAATGTAAGGTCCTAAGGCTATGGTGGCCTGAATACCCGAACGACGAGGTTGTGCCACGTATGATAGAAAAATGGTAGCCAGGTTGGCCGGTCGGGCCCCCAAAATACAATATAAACAAAAAACATCCATCTTGCTGCTCTTGTCTCGGCCGGAGTGATGAGCGAACAAGGTGCAAGCAAGGATCCTATGGATATAACGAAAGAGAGGATCACGGATGGCTGACTCCACAACCGACGTAGAAAATGGACCATCCGCAATGGTGGTCCAGAAAGTGGAAATCTGGCCAAGTGTCGCCCCTACCTCGATGCGGGAACTACAAAGGCCACATAAAGAGGTGCGGAAGCCAGGCTCAAGGACCTCGCCCGGTGTGTAGAAACCGAGAGCTACTGCAAGCTCCGATACCGGCATCGAGTACGTCATTCTGCCGAGAGCAAACGAGACGGCGGCAGGCTTGTCAAACTGACCGTTAGTATGCTGAAAGGAGGCGTAAAACTCCATAGTAAGCTCAGCATACGGGTTAATCGATAACATATCAAAACAATTTAAAACTGGGATGTAAACGTAGATTCCATTTGGCTGGGTGATTATCAAAACTGTTACTAACGATTTGTCCTTTAAAAACTAATTATTATGGTGTTTGTCCTATAAAAATTAATATTACAATGTTTGTCCTTTGTGCAATATAGACATTTCACCTTTAAGTTGACTGAAAAAGTTAACACTGGTTATTATAAATGACATAACGGTGCAAACATTTCAAATAAAACACAATTCTAGTAATTATTAAATTTAAAGGACAATACCAACAAGTTGAGGTATATTTAAATAACATTATCAGTAATTTTGTCTAAATCTTAACATGTCTCTAGATTCAAATTAGCACAATTATTTTTCTAAAGAAATGCATATGCATATGGAACATCCTAAGGTCTTGAGCAACAAAATCTTTGTATCATATGCATATGGTACATCCTAAGGTTTTGAGCAACAAAGCCTTCGTATCAATCAACTACTTTACAAGATCACAAGAAAATCTCACTCCAAGTTTACACAACGTTTTGGACCAAAATGCCCCAAGGTAAGAGGATAGCAACATATTCGATCAGAGGACGATATGGTAAATGGTAATTAAAATCAACACAATTAAAAAGGCAATATGAACAGGATGTTTTGTATGAGACAAACGTTTTTAAGTTTAATAGAGCTTGATCCTGGTCTGTATCTGACTCCTACAAATGGGACATAGATGAAGGTCGGCCCCACATCCGCAACATGTCTGAAAATAAAAAAATAAAAAAAGTTATTTGAATGTGTATTTAGTTTTATAAAATATCTGGGAATTTGTACCTGATGTCCACAACCGAAGGCCATGTCCTTTGGGTTAGTTATGCAGATGGGACAAAGCTGCAAAAAATATACAAACAAAAGTTTATTATATATCACGTGCGCGTATGTGTGTGCACTGTTGCAAAAGTCGGTCTCCAAGGCCGAGTACTCGCTCCAAGGAGGTGTTCCGAGGTGATTTTTTTGTCCGAGTATCTCCGAGTACACCCGAGTACTCCCCGACTACACCCGAATACTCCCCGATTCCACTGAACTCCATAGTCGACCGACCTAGGAGCGCCTAGCGACTTTTGCAACCTTGTGTGTGTGCGCGCAAAAAAGTGAAATTTGTAACTAAATCTTATGGTTATGTGATGATTTAGAGGTTTTTTGCTTGGATAAAATATATATATAAGATTTCATACCAAAACTTAAAACTGAATTCAAGATACCTACAATTACACATTTACCTTATCTTTTATGACCTTTTACAATTTTATTAACATTTGTCTGCTTTTAATAGTCATTTAAACAGAAAGGTTTAAGGGCAGATTGTTATTATAATAGACCCCTTTTCATAAAATTACAACCTCACACACCATCTCTTGCGGATTATTTATTTATTACGAAGAAAAAAAACAAGAGCTTAAGATTTTTTATAAAAAGTTTAAAGATAAATAGAATAGAGATGGTGGATTATGACACTTACATTTTTGTCTGATGTAGAAGTAGCATAATGACTGGTGTTGACCGATGTTTCTCTTTTGACAAATGAAGTTGCAGTTGACCTTGAAGCCTGTTTGGGCCCACCAAGAGATGCAGAACCATAACGTGGTGGTGGAAGAGAAACTCTATTTACAGCATTCCCTCGTGTAACACTGAGATATTTTATAAATAAAATAATAAGTAATTTTTAGAAAACATATGCCAGGAGAGTGAAAAAACTGAGCACAAAAGTTTATAATTTCAAAATTCTACTTTTTCAAGGATAATTAGTGTGCAAAGAAAGTTATCATTTTGACAAAGATTTAATTTCTTTTTAATATAATGAATTAGAAAAGTTTACATCGAAAAGAACTTTGAAAGTTTTGACACAATTGATCTGTTTCCTTTTTGATAAAAATTTTATGGTAAATACTACAAAAAACCAACATGCTTTTGTTTTTCACATAAAAGTCCATCAACATTTTTTTAATGTTAAATTTGAACAAAACTGTGATTAAAAATCTTATATTGGTTGCATCTGTTGTTTTGATTACATCGAATTCCATATGGCTCATGAAAGCCACTTAATTTCTTGTTGATTGCAAAATTGATTAAACAAATTTATTGAGTTACTGTTTTTGAGATTTTTCGTATCAAAATGATTTGTTGGTTCTTATGTGAATGCATTGCATCCTTGTGTGTGAAGCATGAATTTTTTGAATTATGTATTGTGCTTTATTGTTAATGAATCAATCAATCATGGTTGAAAATATTAATCACTAAATAAAACATATAATAAAATTTGTTAAAGAAGTAAAAAGGTTAGAAAAAATAATCACCCTAATAAGTTGAGTTCCAGTGTTGCCTTATATTGTGAAGGTATCTCCATCAAGGCTGCAAGAGCAAATTCTGTCTCCTTTCTAGAAGAATTTGTGTTCTTCGACATAATTTCTGTAAAATTTACAAACTAAAATGGAAAAAAAAAATATTAAAAAAATAATCAGAGATTGAAAAGAATGCAAACTCAACAAAATAGATATAGCAATATTGACCATTTGACCACGGTTGATTCGGTTAATGTTTTATCTCTAAAGTCTAAACTGGAAAAAATCAAAACAATACCTAAAAGAAGATGTGTCAAAGGTCGTTAAACTGTGATTCTAAATTTATGAAACCTCCAAAATCATTAGTAAATGAATACTAAATATCGGTAATCTTAATTGGTACATTAACCTTGTTTATAGAGAGCAGTTTGACAATTCTGGACTGCAAAGTTTTTAGAACTAACCAAACAAATTTTTCTAGTCATATAAAAAATTACCTTTTTGACAAGTTACCCATTTACCGAATACTTAAAATTAACATGTATTTTTTTGAAAAAAAATAGTTAATTAGATTGGAAAAAAGATATTGGCACAATAATAGTCTAAATCTTTGAATAAAGACAACTTAAGACGTTGGACTCAACACCGCTTCCTTTTTATATAAATTTCGAAGATATTGACGCATCTGGCATGTTGAGATAAAACAAAATACAAATCGGGCTATCACATGGGTAAATAATACTTGCCTGAAAATTGTCAAAAGCTCGAGAAGGAATATTATCGTCAAATTCCTTCATCATGTCCCATGGTCCATCTCCCACCCCAACTAATACTATTGATAACGGATATTCACTATCAAATAAGAAAGTAAAACATTATTGAATAATTACCATTTTGTAAAAGCAGAGGTGGCAAGTTCCATCAATTTGCTTGAGAATGGGGCAATTTTCAATCTCAAATACGTCAAATCAAAATAATAGCTAAATTATTTCTAACTGTCTAATTTATAATAATGATACTTTTGGAATCACATTCATTTTTTTTATAGAGAAAAAAAGTTAATTGCACATATGATTTGGTCGCTGTGGTTTGGAAAATTGAAATGAAACTGGTTTGGGCACTAAGGTTTGATAGTAACAATTTTGTGGTTTGTGCTTTAAGTTTTGTAACTAGTTTCGGTGTTAAGGCTAATTGCCTTTCCGCTAAATTAGGGTCAAATGACCAAAATAACCATTGACTTTGACAATTCAAAAAGTGTAAGGGTATTTTGGCCATTTACCCTAATTTAGCAGAAAAGTTAACGGCAGTTAGCCTTAATACCAAAACTCGTTATAAAACTGAAAGCACAAACCACAAAATTGTTACTTTCTATGTAAGTAACTCAAAAAATAAAAATAAAAAATCAACAGAAAGTATATGTGGGTAAACTGAAGCGATATAAAAAAGATCCATGTAAACCCAAATCTATTTTTACCTATTACCAAACCCACCCGCCTTGTAGAACCATAAAAAAAACTGGATGTTGAGAATTCACCTAGCTTTCACAATCGCCTCAACTGTTCTCCTCTCCTGTTGACTTAGTTGACCACGTTCGGTATCAACACTTCTTGTGACCTACGTGCATTTCAGCAAACAAACATCTCCTTCATGTGAACTTAATATATGCAAAATAATAATAACAATTACCTGTCCATCAGCAATGATCAACAGAACATGATACTGACCACCACTTTGTTCAACAATGGAAATGGCCATTTCAATAATAGGGGCAAATGATGTGGGTCCTGTTTCGGAAACAAAAAACCATCAAAAACATAATAAGTTTCAAGAATGATACTTATTAAATTGTCCTATGGTTTCTAATAGAGGTGACAAGTTGAGCAGGTTGGTAATAGGGAAAAACAAAACGTGTTATTTTATGGTTAGGATCGTTTGGGTGTCCATTTAAAAAATATATACATATGTATAAAATAACATATGTGTTAGTCGTGACTACAAAACCAAAAATTTTTTATCCCTTTTAGCTATTTTGAAAATTTGAACCTTTTGCGATAAAGTCGAAAGAAACACACTCCAAATCGATCCATTCAAGAGTAAATTGGTCAACATTGCCACCTTTACATCTAAAGGTCGATTCCTCTAAATTAAACAATAAATCTTCAACGAAAATAATAAAACATAATTCAACCTGCAAGGCGTAATTGCGGTACCAGTTCTTTGTAACGTGTCAAAACATCCTCAAATCCTTCACAAAATTTCTCATCTGGGTAAAAGCTAAAGACTTCTTGGTCATGAGTTGAAGCTGTCAAATACAAAATACATAAGTTTTGAAAAATCAAGCAAGTTTAGCTAAAAATTTTAATTTTATACCGTCTCCAAATCCAAAACAAGGAATTAAATTATCCTCATCAAAAGAAGCAAGGGTTCTTCCAATTATAGATATTGCTGATTCATAAGGGTTCATATCGTCTCCAATGTGATGCAAGCATCGTCGATTAAATGATCTTGCGCCTAATTAATGAAAGTAAAGATCATTTTAGTAGGCCCCTAACAATGCATAAACATATTAAAGGTGACTGTAGTTGGGTAACAAGTCATACTGGGTTCGGAATTTCGGATTAATATGGATATTTTGTGTGGGTAAAAAACTGTTATTTTCTTTTTTTTATCAGAAAAAGTATGTTTCTTATCTAGTTTTTTTTCAATAAAATGCATTCATCAAAGATACACTACATGTGACTTTCGACCCGTTTACCCATTTCCTTTCTAGTTATTTTATTTTGAATCACGTTTGACCCGCCAGAGATGAAATATAACCCGGATCGACTCATTCATATATAAATGGGTCAAACTTGCCACCTCTAATATTAAATATATGTAGAAATCCAAGATTAAATTCAACCAGTCCACTCGTTGCTCTTGGTAAAATCTACACCAACAATCAGATTTGAAGACTCCAAACCAGCACGTGCTAAAGCATCAGTAACCTGAGGAAAGTAAAACGAGAAATTAGTTATTAACAAGACAAATACATCAATAACGGTAAACCAAGGAACTAAATAAAACATATTTGTCAAATTATTAAAGTTATAAGACATTGTTAAATACAAAAAAGTACATTTCTCTTGTTGGTATTAACCTAGAAAATTGTAAATAATCATTTTTTTCAATTATTAAAATTTAAAGAAAAAGATGAACAACTTAGAGATCATATTTACACCTAAAGACTATAATGATTATGATTGTGTTCAGAACTCAATCTTTTAACTAATATACTGGTAATAACTTTATTCTTTCTCCTCATAAATTGAAAGTGAGGAGTTCGAGTTTAACTAATGATGGTACTGTTATAAAAAGGTGGCAAAATGGTCTTAGGACAAAAGTTCAATTAGACAAATATGTTAAAAATAACAATGCTAAGTTATTTAAAAAAAATCAAATCAAAGATGGCCATTTGAGTGTGACTTGTTTCTTTATAGCTAGTTTAGACTTCTTTACCTGTTTGACCCGTTATCGATACAACCCAACACTAATCACATGAATGGTTTGAAATAGACAGATCTAATTCATACAAATACAAAAAAGATGTTTTACCTGCTCTAAGTTGTTGTAATTATCATCTATTCGGGAAAATTTTCTTTCAAGCCTTTTTCTAGGCGCAGGAGCTTGATCAGGATAACTTTGAAAAGAAGAAGGCGAAGCATACGGTTGGTTAGTTGGTGGTTGTGGATATGATGGTTGCGGGTAGGCCCAAGAATTTGTTGTTGACCCGAATGATGAGTGCCTGCTTGAAGTACTCTTTGAACTTTTACCACCCATGAATTCTAGTTATCACTAAATCTGCAAATTATATCAAAATTTTTGCATAATTAGAGCAAGTCTCCAACTCAAATTCATAATATAGGTAGATATATAGAAAAATTAAAAAGAGTATTGGATGGATATACATAGATATAATATAAGGGGGATGTTTCATTAATAAATCATTTATGTACTATGTACAAGTGATTTATGTGGTTCTTACAGTTCTCAACATAATGTTGGTTCCTAATAGAATGTATCCCTATAATATAAATTAGACGAATTTATCACGTAAAATAATATAGAAGGGCCAATGGTATGTGTACACGAATTGCATAAAAATTATAAGTGATTTCTTTTGTGGGTAACCAACTTATTTTAGGCTTGAAAATACATCGTGTTTGAGAAAAGGGGTTTAAGGTGGTTTTAAAGAAAGATAGACTGCCTATTTTTGACCTAAAATATATAAACATTAGGATTCTTACTTTCAACAGTTTAATACTTTAGTCATCTCAAAATGACATTTCTGGCCTAAATTTGTAAACTGCTCATTGAGACTCTTGATGTTGAACTGGTTAAGTTTCAATTTCAAATATGTATATAGTAAAGATTATTCTAAAACCTTTGGTCACTACATTAGAGTACAATAAAGTGTATATATACTCCATCAAATTTAAGCAAGCAAATGCAGTAAACTCTTAATGTCACGTGAATACTATACATATATATGAACTGGTACTTGCTAAAAGTTCAGAAAACCTAAACAACAAGAAAAATTGTGCATATTTGATGAAAATACATATAAATTGACTTTTGAAAAGTAGCTTCAAAAGTCAAGGTACTCTATGATTCTATCTACTGTTCTAATAAGAAGAATCATTGGTATGCATACATATGTGAACATAATCATATACAAATAAATAAAGAATTAAACATGTAACTGAGAATCACGATCGCCAAATTCAACAAAATTAACGGAATTCGTTAAAATACACAAATCCATATTGAAACATCTCGCTGAACGAAATAAAGAACATGCAATTAAAAGAAATGCTAATCAATTTAAGAAAGAACAATAATTCTACAAATAGGGGAAAACGGTGACTAATTTCACCCCAATCCCAATAAGTCGTTTAAAAAGTCAAGGTCTTAGAGGAGTATACATCAACCATACATATGTAATATGTTCATAAAAAACTAACAAAATTAAGAAATAGATCATACTCCAACAAAGCTAATCGGAACTCAATTCATACACACTGTTCCAGATTAACTGATTAAGACGTCTGATTAATCAAAACAGCACATGCAAATTACACCGAATTAAACGCATGAAACAAGCGTTACCAATATCGTTACGAATTAAGTGAAGAACAATGATTGGAAAAAGTGACTTACATAGCGAACGATGAATCGAAATGGCGGTAAATTAGGTCAGTTTGTTGGTGAAGCGAAGCTAAATGTGGCAGTGGATTGAAACTGACATTGATATGCACAACAACTCCATGAAAATCGGTTGAATTCTTCAACTATTTTCGGTTTCCATCAAGTTTCGTTGTGATGTTGATGTATGTTTTGAGGTTTTCGTGTGTGTGTATCCAATCACTTCATCCAGACGTCAACCCGTGACGTTGAACCGCACCAATAATATTTCTTTTTTCTTAATAAATATCGTTTTGATCAGTTTACCGAAATTGATATTTGACTACAATTTTGAAAGTTCGTGCTAGTTAAGTATTTGTGGTTTCAAAATGATGTCTTTTTCGTACTTTTTTTTTAATTGACGTTAGTCTCCTGTTAAAAAATTAGGGCAAAATTATAGTAAATGATCATTTTCGTCCTTGTGGTTGACATATACTAACAGTCAGTCCAAGTCAACGAATGAAACAGTCGACGACAGTTTACACCTTCCTGTTGGTATCTCCATTTTCTTTTGGAATTTCAACACTGAATAATCATCAAGTTAACATTGAATAATAACATTAGTTCGATCTGCATTAACTGGTAACATTGAATAATAACATTAGTTCGATCTGCATTAACTGGTTAATGAGAAGTGATTGCAATTTTAGTTAACATTACGCGAAATCAATTGAAACCGAATAAGTACTTAAACCAAATCATTAAATGGGGTTTTGGGTATCAATCGGGTATAAGAGCTTAATGTTATTTTTGCTCGTTTCCAACTGAACCTATATGCGTCTCTAGTTTTACTTCCGGTCAAGTCTGGAACTTCGAACAAACCCAAGATCAGTTGCGACATTCTTGAATTAGCCAACCTTTGATTCACAATCACGAGTAAGTTTATTATATCCTTAGCTTCGTTTTCATCTGCTGAACAAAACCCCTAAATCAACTTCCAATAACAGATAACAAATCGAATCCATTTTGGGGTGGACTGATCTAGGGTTCGTATTTGATTTCAATTAGTTTCTCGTAATTATAATATATTAACCGAAATTGCCATTCAGTTCTCATTAACCAGTTAATGCAGATTAAGCTAATGCTATTAATTCAGTGTTAACATGATGATTGATCGGTGTTGAAACTTCCGGCGAAGATGGAGAAACCGACAAGAAGGTGGAAACAGTCGTCGACTGTTTCAGTCTTCAGTCGCTCGACTTGGTCTGAAGTTCTGAACTAACAGTTTTTGTAAACCACAGGGACGAAAAGGGCCATTTACTCTAATTCAGCCCCAAGTTTTTAACGGGAAACTAACGTCAGTTAAAAAAAGGACAAAAATGGCACCATTTTGCAACCACGGGTACTGAATTGGCACGAACTTTTAAAATTAGACTGAACTGTCAATTTCGGTATACAAGGGACGAAAACGACCATTTACTTTTCTTTCCTTTGAACCGCAAAATTATCTACCAGGTCACATGTACAATGATTAGACAAAAACATTAGTATACAGTGATAAGCAAACGCAAACGTCTTAATAAAAGAAGATTACACTTCATAAATTTTCAAAATTCTTTGTACACAACATTCAAAGTTCTACTTGTCCAATTATGCTTATTAACTTTAGATAATTCGACATACAATTGCCCATTTGTGAAAACATGCTGTTGCAAGAACAAACCAATCCGGACAACGATTGTTCCAAACTTTTGTTAATTGTCATAGGAAAATAAAAATATTAGTTGAAATTATATTCTTTTGAAACTTGAATGGATTCTGCTTATCCAAAGGTATCAAAGTCATTTTGGGGATGAATAGCTTATATAACACTAGGGTTAGGATCAACTAAATAGGGAGCTTATTCTAAGAGGGCTAAAAGAGATTTTTAAAAAATCATAAACCGACTC
>WOUH02000017.1:1060928-1078966 GCA_009936405.2 Stevia rebaudiana
AAGAATATGAATGGTCACATGATTTTGCTATATGTGTGGCAAAATGGTTAGCAACAACCACATTAATTTACTAAAATGTTTGCTTTAGTCACACTAATTTAAGAACTCTATGGCAAAAGGATGTTTAAATGAAGTATTATTGTCAGTGTGGCTACAGGGTACCAATATTTGTTGCTTGAACCAACCATTTTTTTCAATAGCTGTGACCAAAGAATATGAATGGTCACATGATTTTGCTATATGTGTGGCAAAATGGTTAGCAACAACCACATTAATTTACTAAAATCTTTGCTTTAGTCACACTAATTTAAGAACTCTATGGCAAAAGGGATGTTTAAATGAAGTATTATTGTCCTATTAAATGTGCACAGGGTCGGTCACATAAAGTTATTGTTAGTGTGTCAGTTAATATTATATACTTATAAAAGTAATTGTTTTAGCCACGTCAATTAGAAAAACGTGGCGAAAGGTAGTAATTGGCGCATAAATTTATTGGAAGTGTTAGGATCGTCTGCAGACAATACGGTTGATTTCAACTGATTGAAAGGAGAAAACAAACAATCAGCTCAAGCTAAGATAAATTGATAATTGCAAGGCAAAAGAGGCAAGTAATAATCAATAAGAAGACATATTCAATAATCAATTACAATAAGTGATGAACAGATGATATAAATAAAATTCAGTTAGATTGAATAAAATTTAATAGTACAAATTGCCTTTTGTTTTAGGAAAGAAGAAATACAACTGTGTATTCAGTCGTGTACCCAAATTCTATAACCATCCTATTTATCGTCATCTAACTAACTAACTAACCAGATAAGCTCATAATGGAAAAGGTGATTTGACACTTCGTTAGTTATACATGTCATAACTGATGTCATCACACTTAAAAAAAAAAAGAAGTCTAAATCTTCAGCCGTATTAGCAGCTTTATTCGACAGCAAAAACAAAGTTTGGTGGTTGGTGTGTCACCCGGTAAATTCAAGTAATTTACACCTCAGAACTATTTAAGGTTTTGTATTTATTAAACTAAGTGTAATTATTTATACATGATTTTGGTGTTATTATGAGATAAATAATTTGTATCTTTGAAACTATTTGTAGTACGCAATTCGGAAACCCGGTATAGGGATTA
This sequence comes from Stevia rebaudiana, assembly GCA_009936405.2. Lineage (NCBI taxonomy): Eukaryota > Viridiplantae > Streptophyta > Magnoliopsida > Asterales > Asteraceae > Stevia > Stevia rebaudiana. The sequence goes on from WOUH02000017.1 coordinate 1,062,064, forward strand.
TAGGGATTATGCACGGCAAACCGACAAAGCACGAATAACCAACATTTAATTTACGAATAATAATATTATAATTATTATTTTATTTCAAGAGAAAAAAATGGTAAGAAAACGAGAACAAAACGCAAACCATAATGAAAAACGCAACGTAAAAACAAAAGACGGTTTTCTCGCGTTTTTGGGAACCGGGCATTGAACACTTACATTAAAAAAAAAAAAGAACCCAACCTATACCCCAACCCCTTTGGTTGACCGGCCCATAGAATCTCCAAAACATGTTTTAAAGGTGCTGGTTATAAAGAGTGATACTATCATAATCTTAAAATAAAAAAAATTAAAGTCCCAACCCTAATCCTCCCATCCCATTCAGGAGCCCCTATCCTCCTTTCTCGCTCCTTTGTTCGATCATCACACCTCTCATCCACTTGAGATAACGGAACTAGCTTTGTATTGGTGTTGGAAGATCATAGCAGCAATAAACCACACGTTTTAACGAAGATTTGAAAGCATAGAAGTATCTGTTATGTGCTTTAATGTTTAACCACCATCTAATACATTCACAACTCCAAAAACAATCAAAGAATTCGAAACCTTAAACAATTCAACTAAGAAAGACGTGCTGATATGTTTCTGGATTGATGGTGCATATTAAACTGACCATAAACTGATGATAAGACATCATAATCGATCGATTCAAAAGGTAAAATTTAAGTTATGTTTGTTAACTTTCGTTTGCAATGGGTTTGGTAATCTTTGGAGCTCGTTTGCTGAGGAAACCTATTTTGACGCATGAAGGGTCAAACTGTTTGTCAAGATCGAGTCGGATCTAATCAATAAGTCATGATTTCAATCGATTACTTGGCGGAAACAGGTAATTGATTCAAGCCAAGATATGGATCAAATTCAATACACAAACAATCACAGTGTAATTAATATTCAAGACATAATCAATGAAACAGTAAATGAACAGATGAATTGAATATTCAAAGCAATTAATTAGATTGATATTCAATTATCACAGAATTACAATGTGTGTAAGTGCGTGTAAATGTGTGTAAATGTGTGTAAAAGTGTCTGAAAAGAGTACGCACTAATTCTATGATCGGCGTATCTATAGACAAAATCATTTCTAACCTAACTGCTTTAACTGTAAAGCGCTAACCAAAGTAACAGGTCATAACTGATGTCAGAACAAATGTTTACATAAAGAAATCTAACTAAGTATTTTGTCTTCAGCAATAGACCATTTCTTTATCAGCAACAAACATTTTGAACGTCAACACAGACTTTGGTCATCAGTAATGCAAACTGCATTCTCATACTTTGTGAAAATTTTTATAAGTTCATATCTCGAGTTTGAACGTCAGCACTTGTGAATACTCATCAGTAGTGAGATTAACTTAAGCAAACAGTCAAGTAGAATCATCAGCAATACATAATACTTATATTCAAGTGTTGAGTTAACACTTGGATATCAATATTAGTCTATGATAAATATCAGCACTCGAGACTTCATCAGTAATGCTTTGTTAAGTCATCAGCACTCTTCTTGACTTCAATCTTTAAAAAGGAATCAACTGTTCTTCAACTTTATACATGTCAGCACTCCTTATTGCTTTATCAGCAATACTCTTTGACTTGAATTAGTAATGCATATTTGTTTGTCAGCGATACTGGCTTGTTCACCAGTATTGCTCTTGGCTTTGTATCTTGAGACTTCATAATGTCAGCAATCCTTTTTTTTTTTTTTTTTTTTTTTTGCATCAGCATTCCTTTATACTTTGATTGCTTCCATCTGCCCACTTCATCAACAATACTGATTTTGCTGTCAGTAACCGATTCTACTTGAATAATCCTGCACAAATGATCATTACTCAATAAGACAAATATATATCTTAATCAGATAACATATATAAACAGGTTGGTAGAAAACAAGACCATAATGTGTCATCTGTATTGAACCTGTCAATACGTCCACATTTAATATGGATTTGACTTTGTGTATAAATCATCATTAAATCTGTTGAAAACAAATAAAAGAGAAGAGTTTAAAATTTGCCGTCATAAATGGACTTAATGAGGATGAAGCTTGCAGATGTCTTGTATAATTGTTGGAAAGTCACCATCACAAAAGTAGAGACCTAACATTATCATTGTTACTGCTTTTTGCACATAATGTTCAAGTGCACCGTTGTTTGTACACTTGGTCATTTGATGAGTTTCTGAATGTTTTGGAAAACTATAGGTCTTAGCTAAACATTATCGGTGGTTTGACATTAAAAGGAGTTATGGTGAATTATTTACAAAAATCTAATATGTTGTTAATATTTGATTAATAACATGAGCTCTGCTAATGTGATTGTTGAACAACATAGGTTCTTAGAAAGCTAACACACAGGCATCTACATATTTTAATATTATGAGAATGCATGACTGGTCAAAACTGCATGACAACATGTCTCATATTTTACACAGATTCTCGAATATGAGACTTATGTTCAAAACTTGTCAAAGATACTTGTTTAGGAAAAAATTAGTTGATAAATACTATGAATGGTTGTTATGAATACTATCACATGCTAAACAAATCTAAACAAATCAGAAACTTGTTAATTGAATGAATGTTTGATGATGGGCATTGAGGTTAGTATTGGAATAAGGATTTGTATGACTTGCATTAGTATTGGAATAAGGATTTGTATGACTTGCATGATACATGAATTACATGGTATAATGATGACATAGCATCTAGTATATATACACGTGGTTTCAAATTATGTGTTATGATACTTGATACATGTTAGGAGCATACATAGGATGGTAGGCATAACCAGAACCCACCTAACAGTCAAACTTGCATTAAACCAAACCTAGGGCTATTTAAATGACTTTGAATGATCTTAAGATCAATAATTGTTCAACTTAGATATTAAACAATAAAACACAATGAAGTGGGTGTAGAAAAACTTTGATAATTGAGTAATTTGAATCAATAATCATGAGTAAAAACATGTATCACAGCTCAAAAACAAAAGAGTAAAGTGGGTGTAGAAAAACTCATAGTTTACGAAAACGATCCTAAATATGATAACTTTTCTAGTTGTAAGCTTTCAAGATCCTAATCAACCAAGAAGATGAACATATGTACATAAGTGAAAGTGATCTAATCTTAGCATACTAATGATGAAAACATGTATTATGACTAGATTTGATTTCTACGTCAAAATCACTTATACTTTTGTTTGATTATATAGGCTATACTACTTTAAATATTAAAGTGTTAGACTAAATTTAGTTAATCATCTTATTTAACATTCGCTGAATAATTTAACTAAATTTTATATATATATATTATCTTAAGAATAACATTTGACCAATTTTATTTTTTATAATTCATATTTTACAATGTTTACTTCATAGGTTTTAATGTTTTATTTAAATAAACTGAATAAATATTTAAACAAAACAATTTGTAACATAAATTATTTAATATTTTGGAATATAATATTCCTTCTTCTAAAACTTAATTATATGTATTGGTTTTTCTACTTTTGTTTTATTTAAATTTAAAACCTAGAAAACTATTTTTATAAACATAATTATAATTTCAGTTTTTAATTATATAAAATCATATTTTTCAAATGACGAAATATGATATATGATTGGTAAAAATTGGAGTTAAAATGAGAGTGTTATGATTTTGTAAAGTTCATATATATAAAAAAACACAAAATAATACCGAGCATTGGGGTCCTCTGGTAACTCGGGCTCAAACCCACGACCCTTTGGTTAACAGATGACGGTAAACAACAAAATTAAGCAAACAAACAAAATATACTAGAAAATATTTTGGTATTGATATTATACTTTCTTAAAATTTTCAATTGATTAACTAGTTAATTTATTCTACAATAATTTATAAATAAAAATAATGAAACTTATAAAAAAATATACATAAACAAAAAAGAATTAAAATATGCTTTTCAGGTATGACCTTTTATATGGGTAAGAATAAATGTGTCAATAACAAAAAAGTAATATCATTTATTAACGGATGTTAGTCTAAACAACAAAAACCGAAACAAAACGAAATTATAAAAGATAATTTTGACACTTTCTGGACATAAAAAATGAAATACACAATAAGCCTAAATAATAATTTATGTATTTTTTTTATTATTTTATCTCTTTTATACAATGTTTTAAAAACCGGTATTTTAATCATACCGGTTTGGCAAAAAAAAATGGTTTAACCGGTTGAACCGGGTTGTACCGGACGGTTCAACCGGCCTGACTATTTAACCTTGTAATATCACAAAATACAAGTTTAACACTTTAACTCATAAAAAATTTCAATAGTACATAATTACATAAAAAAACCAATCCAAAATTTAATCCACAATTAAAAGATAACCAAAAAATCAATTTAAAAGTACTAAAATTCCCAACCAAAATCAATAAAACGTGTATGATATGTTTATGACATTGAGGTGTTGAATGCGTCAAGCTCAAGCAGTGGCGTAGCCACTTTATAGTCATGGGGGCAGCCGCTCACCGTGAATTTTTTTTTTCCAGTGGTACATATATATTAAAATCCCGACCAACCCCCATAAAATTTTGTGATCGACCCCCATCCGCCCCCAATCCGTCCCCAATCCAATTTTAATTTCTAATTTTAGTTATAAAACATTAAACCCAAGTTGAAAATATGTCTAATAATAATATAAACTTAGTTAAAATAAGTTCAAGTCCATTATTAACTTTTATAATCTAACCAACTCACAAATATCATCTACTAAATAAGTTTATTATTATTTTTAATATATTAAACCAAACCCACCACTAGACCATTATGTTTTTTCAATATGAAATTTTGTCTGGTGGATTATTTTTTAACATGACCCGACCCGATTCGACCCAAACCAGCCCAAAACCGAAGAAAAAAATTATTATATACCCGATACTCAAACGACCCGAAGAAAATTCCGTCCCCCATCAACAAATTTCCTGGATCCGCCACTGAGCTCAAGATGAAGTTACCAAATCGTCGAATCATCTAGGGTATCATATTATGATCCTCAAATCACCCACATACATTAATCAGTGCCGTGTTTTTTTTTTTTTTTTTTTGACTTAGGAAGAAAACCGGTTTGTCGGTTTGAACCGGAAATCCTGTAAAACCGGCCGGTTCAACTACTAATAAACCGTCCAATAAAACCGTCTTGTATCGTACCGGTCATATTTAAAGAACCCGGTTCAACCGGCCGGTTTGAACCGGTTTTTAAAACATTGAGAAAAAGAGTTGCATAAATGACGACCGGTTTGCAACAAGATCTAAGCATCGCAAAGTGAGTAAAACTCAAACAGTTGCAAAACAATTTAAATTTTAAACCGCTTTGACTAGGTTGCAAAAGGGTCGCGAAATATAATAAAAAGTAATTAGGTTTTAGCTATGGTACGGTCACAAATACGTGAAAAAATTAAAATATATCTGTCGCAAAACATGAACAAATATGTGAAAATAATAATAAATTAAAAGCATATACATTCAAAAGCTTTTAGCAATAAAACGATTGCAATTTACGCGCAAACATTTGAAATGTAAATGAATAAAAATGAAAATAAACTGAGAGCACACAACGGTTGAGAAATTCTTGTTGCAACCCGGTCTCAAAAGAACCGCAAATGATTAACAAAGTTATGATATTTATGAATCAAGAGGCCGGTCGCTGAAATTTGGTCGCAAATTAATCTAAGTTGCAAAACAGTCGTAAAACAAGATAACCGACCCACATTCTCACGTCGTAGAAGATTACTTGCAACTGACTTGTGACCCAAAGTTTGGCTAAAAATACCCATTTTTTAGCAGTGATTACTCCTAAACACACCAACCAAATGATAGGTTAATTTTATATAGGGATGCGTATTTGATATCAAGTTTTTGTAACGTACCGGTACTGAACTGCGATACCGTATCGATACTGAACTGTTACTGTACCGTCGTATTGGAAACTAGTACCCACTTTACAAGAAATTTCGTATTAGTATTTTCGGTACCAATATAGGTAAGGTTTCATATAAAGTTGAGTATTTTGTAATGAGTACCTTTACAGTACCGGTACCGAACGGGTACCGTAGCTATAGGTTTCGTACCGGTACGCATTTTTCCTAAATTTTTGGTATGATACTTGTATGATACCAATCTCATCCCTAGTTCTCTAGATTTATATCATTTCACTAATACATAACTTTGAATTACGACTTGATCAATACATTGTTGTAGGATGTGTTCACCGGTGGGACGGATTCAACATACGCAACTCTAGAATGGGAACTCAGTGAGTTGATACGAAACCCACACGCAATGAAAAACCTCCAAGAAGAGGTACGCAAAATAGCCAACGGAAAACCCAAGATCACTGAAGACGATTTAGATCAAATGCACTATCTAAAGGCCGTTGTCAAAGAAACTTTCCGCATGCACATGGCACTCCCACTACTTGTTCCTCGAGAGTCAACCCATGATGTGAAACTAATGGGCTATGATATTGCAGCCGGGACACAAGTTATAATCAACGCGTGGGCAGTTGGACGGGATCCATCTTTATGGGTCGATCCAGATGAGTTTCGGCCTGAAAGATTTATGGATAGTTCGATTGATTATAGAGGGTTTGATTTTGAGTTGACACCTTTTGGTGCTGGTAGAAGGAAATGCCCTGGAATCCAGTTTGCTATGAGTGTTAATGAGCTTGTGATTGCTAGTTTGGTGCATAAGTTTGATTTTGGGTTGCCTAATGAACAAGAAGGGAAGGATTTAGATATGAGTGAGACTGTTGGGATCACTATTCATAAGAAATTGCCTTTACTAGTGGTGGCAACACCTTATAATTGAGTTTTTGTTAAGATTATCACCATCAACATGGCTACATGATGATATTATTTTGTATCATATTATGTAAGAGGAAAGGGTTCCTACCATGATTTGTAACTAAATCATAATAAATGCATCTTTAAAGTAATAATATAGTTTTATTAGTAAAATCCAAGAGTTTGATGTCTTAAAATCAATATATCATACAAGTAAGATTATTTATATTACATTGGGGTCTGAGTCCCGATAAAGCAAAATTAGTCCCCCATGATATATTAACAAGCCGAGCCGAACCAAGCAAAGGTATGCTTGTAAAATCATATGAGGCTGGTGCTTGCAAAACTCCATCTACTGCACGGTGTGTTCTGTCCCACAAGTCTAAAGGTCTGCTGATGAAGTCTTCTAGTAGAAGAATGTATAGTTTCTAGTTCTACTGCTGCACCAGATTTACCAGAAGACGTTCCTTAGAAAGATTCCTTTTTGTTGTTACAGAAACAGTAACTGACTGGTTGTCAGACTGAACAGTACACACGTGCTACTGTTCTGTCTGTACTTTTGGTTCACATTTAATTTTTCCTTAGCATTAACTTACTTTCATTAAATGCATTGTAACAACTACTCAACTCAGACATGTTCCTTTTGTTGTAGTAATTATTACGTGATGGTTTGTCTCTTTAGTTTATTCCTAGATAGCTTATCTAGTAATATCCTGTGTGTATTACCTACGAGTATACAACCGTAACACTAGTATATGTACACTCATAACTTATCTTGTTTGTACGCTTGCTTGCTTAACTACTTGAGTGATAATATACTAGAAGCTTGTTTGAATCTTGTTGTGTTCTTACTTGTGTTCTTATTCGTGTTTGCTTGCAACTGTTTGATCGTGTGTGAGATAATACTTGAGAATGTTTTCCGCTACTCTTGAGTATACAAAAAGAGAAAATCTTGTGAGTGTTGTGTTTGAGAAACCAAACCCGATCCATATATGTAGATAATACAATATACATACATGTGATATACAAGTTACGTATATGTAAAACGTGATTTATAGTGGTTTTCATGGTTTTCATTTGATCCCCATCCTATATATATATATTAAAAATAATTCGAGCGAGCAACGAGCGAGCGAACCTATGCTCGTGCTTGGCTCGTTTCTAAACCGAACCGAGCCGCTCGGCTCGTTTGCAACTGATCTAAAATCGAACGAGCAAAATTTAGAGCAATTTCGAACGAGTTTCAAACGAGCAACGAACATCGATCCATTTGGACAGCCCTAATCACCATCTACATGGCTGCATGATGATATTATTTTGTATCATATGATGTAAGAGGAAAGGTTTCCTATGATGATTTGTAACTAAATCATAATAAATGCATCTTTAAAGTAATAAAATAGTTTTATTAGTAGAATCCAAGAGTTTGATGTCTTAAAATCAATATGTCATACAAGTAAGGTTATTTATATTACATTGGGGTCTGAGTCCTGATAAAGCAAAATTAGTCTCTCATGATATATTAGCTTCGGGTATGATACTACATTGACTCGTGTTCGTGTTGTGGAAATACATAATATATATCAAGGACTCCGGTTACAGACTTAAGGACTCATAATTATAAGTTGATCGTATATCTTGTTACTCTAAACATTAAAAGCCAACATTGAGAGTAAATACAAGTGTTATGATGCAAGACTTGAATGAAATGAATCCCTTGAACCCTGAATGATCTGAATGAACCCCCCATTAACTGCTTGCCTCTTTATTTATATATCTTGCTTCCTGCCCCATTTCATGTCTTTGCCCCGTAGGTAAGGAGCTTCTTTCAGGCTCCTCCCTCTTGTCGAGAATATCCTTCCCTTTCCATATAACTTTGTCTGACTTCTGTCCTTCAAAGGACAGATGTTCCTCAGCCACATAACAACGTTCCTTTCATCAAATTTGTTCCGTCCTTTTTTTCTTCACACCCCCAAATTTCCACCTCGGCCGGAGCCAGAAATGAAGGCGCGACGGGTTGGTTAACGATCTGAGTCCTTGGTCATTTAGAACGACTCTGTTTGATAGTTTACAATAGTACTAGGTTTCGTTCAACATGAAAATGTTACATAAAATGTTTTCCAAGCTTGCGGAAGCATTTTAGTTTTAGAAAATGTTTAAGTTTAAGCAGAAGCATTAAAAAGTAGGTAATATCGTGGAAGCATAAACGTTTCGTGCAAAACAAGACATGACTTTCCAAAGCAAAATACAAGTTTTAACAATTCAACAAAATTGATTTATTATGCATGAGATGCCCCTAACTTATCCTTAGCGTGCTCCTTGATAACCTGAGAAAAACATACTAAAAGTGTCAACACAATGGTTGGTAAGTTCAAAGGTTTATTTAAACAGATAAGTCGAGTTGCAAACAATAGTAGGACCATGTTCATAAAAAGCATTAAGTATCATTATAGCTAGTCATATTACACGTTATTTTAATGTTCACGATCGAAGCTAACATATAAGAAGATGCCTTTAAGTCAACTACCTTCATCGAGGCAAAGACAAGTGTTTAGGACAATATTCCACTCGCGCGACCTCCAACCACCGAGTGGGGCATGTCATATCCAATAGTACTTACTATTCAAGATTTCTCTGCTATAAGTTTATTAACGATCCGATTAAACAAGTAAAGGACTTTCATAAGTTGGTGAATATAATAGAGACTAAAATACACAAGTTACTTAATCAATGTATAACATGTCTAATAATAGTTGTATGTTTTCTGACCCCAAAAAGCAAAACAGTTAAAATAGTAAGTATGGGGTTGTAAACTCACCTGATGATGAGTTCCAGGTGTTTTAGAGCGTTTGCAAATATAACGGTTGCACGACTCCTGCCAACCGAGACTTAACACATACGAGTTTATGAGTTTGTGTTGGCCCATAAGGTCCAATGTGTTCAATAACTCCAAGTGTTGGTGTGTTTTGAAAAGACTTAACATTGTTGACCAAGTTTGACTTATTGACCAAGTTTGACTTATTGACCAAGTTTGACTCGGTTTGGTTTGGTTTTTATACTGAATGGTTTGATTTTGATTTTAAATGATCAGAAACCGTTAGTAACGGTTTGGTTCATGGTTTTACCTAAAAACCGTGAAAACCGGATTGTCATACATAACGGTTCTTATCTTAAGAAAAAAAAGTTAAAAAAATAAAATAAAATCCGATCATTCCTTAACATCAAATGTATATACATATATATAAAATATCTATTTGTATAGACTTTGTTTTGATATGTGTGTGTATTATATATATGCATATTGATTTCACATATTTATTACTTTATAAAAGATCTCGTCAATAATACGATTTCATAAAAATAGTCAGTGTTTTGCTAAAGAGTGTTTAGTATCAAGCAAGTCAACATAAAAAAAGTAAGATCTGATTGACTTAATTTGTTTAAATGGAGGCTAATTAGTTCAATCAATACATGATTCATATTTAAACTATGTATTATATATATTGAAATGCTCACCGGCTAGTTTTGTAGTTGATACTCCTTATTTTACATATGTAACAGTTTAAGTGGGAATTCTTCAAGAGTAAGTCTAGGATGCTTGGACCTAGATAAAATAAATCACTTTATAAATTGTATTTGTTTTTATTTGAACAATGTATTTCATTGTGAATCAATAAAAGAAATCTTTACATGTTAAATATTATAACACTTAATGACACATGTAATGAACAATCATATCACGCTCCGACGATTATGTTGTAGGTTGGAGTGTGACAATTTCATTGTCTTAATGCTTGTTTAAATATGATCCAACACACACATTTGGTCATTTATTGAAACTCTTATTTCAAACTTACTTAATTGTTATAGAAACCTATGAACTCACCAACTCCGTATTGACACTTTAAGTGTGTTTTCTCAGGTAACCAATGTGCATGTTTAGGCTAGGACTACTTGAAGTATCTTGCATGCATTATCTTTTGTTAAAACATATGAACTTATTGTGTATTAAAAATCGTGTGTGTCTAGCACGTAAACAATTTATACTTCTGCGCTTAACAACAAAAGCTTCCGGAAACTCTGAAAACATATCTTGTAATGTTATAATATTGAATGAATACATTTTGTTAAATTTCATATAAGGAGTCGTTCAATATGATCGATAATTTTGATCCTGCCCATCGTCAAGTCTTCATTTGCAATGTCAACCGCGGTGGCAATTTGAGGGTATGTCAGTTAAGAATAATTTCTTTGTTAACCTGAGATAAGTCCACACATGATTTTCTTTTAACCTATTATCTTTTTACTTCTTACTTCAAATATGACCCTCTGCATGACTTGAGCTTCTTCTTTTTTTCCTTGGACTACAACATGTGAGACATAATTCATGATCCTTTAGAATAAGATTTAGATTGATGATGCTCTGCTTTATGATTCATGGTTTAACGTTTGGAATTAGTAGTATAAAGAAAGTCTTGTAAGCATTCTTCCAAATTTGATTAGTTTGAAGCTGGTTGTCACTTCAGCCATCCTACTTGAAACAGTATATCATATACTGCAAGGATTTCTTGTCTTCATGTAGTATAGTAGATAGGCTCTAGTTTTTGGTATCATAAATCATGTCTTGACCATTTTCAAGAAGATTGTTAAACAAGATTTTTTACCACACTATACATTATTCTAGTATTTCATGAATGTAGTTGTGATTTCTGTCTCTTGGGGTTGATGGTTGATACATACTTTTAATGACGTTCTCTTTGAGTATTAGTTTAAGTGATTTAAAGTGATTCGAGGTACTAAGTGTTTTAGGACCATTGGTTTGAATGTTTAAGAGATCACAAAAGTTTCCAAGTGACTAAAACCATGTTTTAGGTACATGGATAAGGTGAAGGGAGGAGAAGGGTCACAAAATAAAAAACCTACATATAAATGCCTTGGGTGAGTTGGGTATGTGTCAATTGATAGATTAATAAAAAACAACCAATTAATGAGTTAGACTACTCATACATCTTGAAGGCCTTTGGATTGTCATAGCCAACTTGTCTTCCTTTATGAATGTATCTTGTATACAATTCAATTAAAGGTAAATTACAAAAATACTCATTGTTGATCAATGTTAATTGGTCTTAAATTTTCAGTCTATAAGTCATATGATCGTTGAATTTATCAACTAATCATAATAGAGAACATTGAACATGTAGGCTGAACAACCTAAATGTTTAGCACCCGTCTTTCATTTAAAATTAGACAAGATTGTAAGCTGATTAGGCCTATAGCTTTGTGGGCTGGAGAAATTGACTTGTATGTTGAATCAGCCTTTAGGCTTTTTAGCCTACAACTTCAAATATATTTATTATGACTGATTGATAAAGTCAATGATTATAGAACTTATAGGCTGAAAATTTAAAACATTTTTTTAAAAAACTTGGTAGATAATGCATTTTAGTTTGATTATAAGGACCGGAGGCAAGAATCTTAAAGTGTATATGCAAGATATATTTTGTAGGGGTTTCAATTTAGACTTTGACATCCTAGGTAGGGTAATCATGAGCACCTTTAAAAGGAGATTTTTTGGATTTGTAAACTATATCATGGAAGGATAAAGATTTAATAAATGTTTATAGCATGTATAATCTTCATACGATCGACCGACTGCCACGATCGATCGTGAGTGTGTTGATAGATGCTTTTTGGAACATTTTATTGCATATTAATTAGGTGACAAATGCATCAATATCATTAAAAATGGATTACTTTGTTGGTTTTTATATATTGTAGGTTCAAGAGATGATGAGCTAATTGATAAATATTTCATTTCTAAATTAAATCTATGACCTCTTGAAGATACATGTCGATGTCAAATATGAGGAAAATTAGAGTGTTGGAAATTAATTCCCAATTGAAAGAGGATATTGGCTTCTGCAAAAAATAATGGATTGGACTTGAAATAATTTTTATATTTTTATAACATGCAATTAAAAGGAAATGGGCTTGGCTCTTGTGGTTCACGTGGGGCAACAAATAAATTAGAAACTCAAATTGTCAAATGAACCCAATAAAAAAGATTATTAGATCGCAACTATATTACATTGGATTCAATTTGGGCTGCACCAATTAAACCCATGAGTGATACAACAAGATATTACGAAAAACATAGGGCAGCAGCCTGAAACACAAAGGGGAGTTCTATATTTTTCGTGTTTATGTAAATAAATTTGTAGAACATACTCTTTATTATAGTTTACTTAATGGATGATCATATGGTGACAACAGCTGATTTGATTATAAGTATGGTTGGCTAAATTACTTTTGATCTACTATGAGAGTGGAGTTTAGTTGGTAAGTGGATTTACTCATGTTTTAATCTTTAGTTAGACATCTCGTTGTGACTCTAAACATGGTTTTGATTATACACGTTTTATACATTGGAGTAGGGACATACCCCAAAACGGCCCGTTTAGGGCCCATAAAATATACACCTAAAAATGGCCCAGCTTAAAGCCTAAAAAACAAGGATAAAACGACCAAACAGGCGCGCCATTGGGCGCGCCAATAAGCCCAGTCCGCTAAAATCAAATATCCATCAAACACCCACGTACAAATGGGCCTCGTTCTAGGCTTCAATCACAGCCGTTAAAACAAATCAAAGGCTGACAAAGGCCCTCAGAACTTTCCCTTTGCGGAAAAGTAGGAGCTCCCCCACTATAAAAGCTGGAGGGACCCTTCCCAAAAAGGTAACGTCACATCACCTGACACTTTTAGTACTTTACAGTTACTTATTCACCAATCAGAGACTTATTCTCACGCCGGAGGGTTATCACAAGGATAATCTCCTCCTTGTGGTGCCTTAACGGTGTTGTTCAGTGTGCAGGTACCTCATAGCGGCGCGGGAAATCACTGGGATCAGCAAGTATCGAGCGCGCAGCCCAGATCTATCGTTGCTTGGATCTAACAGCTCCGATCCAGGTAACAATTGGATTAAAGTTTTAGACATCTCGTTGGTCCATTCATTTGATGTTCCAATTGTTGTAATATGCTCCACAAGTGAACCAAGACCTTCATCATCCGCATCATTATTTGTGTCAATAAATTAAACGTCATCAAGAGGATCATACGCCATTTCTCTTCGAATAAAGTTATGCAAGTATAATTTTATTTTGTGTTCTAATCGGATAGAAAGATGGGCTTCTAAGTCTAGCCCATCTTTTCTTTAAAACGCCAAAACATCGTTCGATGACATTTCTTGCCGCTGAGTGCTTCATGTTGAATACTCTTTAGGTTCTTTAGGTTTTTGTCCATTTAGCTAAGTATTCCAATGATATCTTTGACCTCGAAAAGGTGCAAGGAATCCATCTCCGTTGGTGTACCCAGCATCAACAAGATAGTAGTTACCTTAAGGAACTTGTAATCCATTCTCTCGAATCATAGAACTACGAAGTATTATACCATCAGCAGCAGATCCTTCCCAACTTGGTAATACATAAATGAACTGCATGTCATGTGTGTAAGCAGCAAGTACATTAGCTGTTATTTCTCCTTTTCTATTACGGTATCTGGTATCTCGGTTTGTCTTCCTCTGGAACTTGTACACTTATCTGTGTCCCGTCTATTTCTCCTAAACATTCGTTGAACCATTTCCATCTTTCATCTGTTGAAGTTTCTGATATTGGCTCTGGCTTCTTAAACAATTCATTTTCTAATTGTATTATTAATGTGTTGTAAAACACACTACATTCTTGTATATATTTTGAGTATTTTTATTATTTATCTGTATAGTTTTGTATTGATTTATATACGATTAGGCTTGTACTTAATATTGTAATATTTCTCATATGTTCGTAGTGAAAACAAAGATTTCTAAGCCAAAACGACAAAGTACGAGCATTTGAATGGAAACGAGACGATCGTATGGATAAAAGAATGAAAAAAGATGAAAAACATGAGTCCCGCGATGCGCGCAAGAGAGAGCAAGCCCCCGCGCGTATCACTTATGTCCAGAAAAGCAAAAATTCGGAGCCCGACTATTTTGTCCCGCGCGCTACACGCGGAAAGGACTCCAGCCGCCGCCTCGTACGCGTAGGCATCAAAATCGACTAACACCCTATTTTGAAAAGCATAAATTGAAAGCTAAGGACAGGGTTTAGGGTTCGACTTCTTCAACAACTTTGCACGATTTTGAGAGGAGAAGAGGCTGGGATAATCAAGTTTGAAGCTTGGGGACATTTTGCTAACTAATTTGGTTTGTTTAGTTGATAGTTATACATTGTTTTATTTGATTCTTGCATTATTCTTCTTAATCCTCTATTGAAACAATGAAAAACAGTTTATATTAATGATATTTTGTTGATTTCAATGATTATGCTTGGCTAATTGCATTAGTAGTTGCCTAGGTGATGTGGATTGTATGATTTCATGTTGAATTTTTGTGTTTGAACACTAATAACTATGATTGGTAGTAATTAAGTTAAAATTCAGACCTTAATTAAATACATAGCAGTTAATAGAATGGTAATTGGTAATAAAATCAAGTCTAGGAGTTGTTACTTGTTAGTCTATGAGTAGCTTTGATGCCTTGTTTGAATTGTTAGTTTAAGTTGTGTTTTGCATCCTTGAGACCGAGAGGAGATAGGATTAGCTGTCTACTTCAGGATTGATTAGTTTGGGTGGACCGAGACGATGACCTAGGTTAGTTAGTCTTGTCTTTAAAAGTTAAAGTGTGATTAGTTATTGTTTTGTTGTCCTTAGTGCAAGACTTAGGCTGAGAGGAAAGTCGGGCACCGGAAACTTAGATTATCGGGTAGGTTATGTTGAAGTTAAACTAAATATTAGTAAGTTTAGGGGTTAGTTGTGTAAATAAGTGAAAGTTATGTTTTAGTTAGAATATGTAATCTTTAGAACTTAGAAGGACTCAATGTCTCAAAAGGAAGGGACATTTCATTAAAAGAAACGATGGCAATGGTTCAGGGAAGGAGGCGACGGTCAAACACTTCGCCGGAACCCTAGGATGAAATCTGAGACGACGATCAAGATTAAAGTGATGGTTAGAAACGGTTACCTTCGATTAGTATATATAGGCGTTCAATTGTTTTAGTTTGTAACCCACTTTGATATTCAGATTATAAAGATTACGTTTACATTTGATGTGTTCTTGTTTGATGTTGTTTGCGATTTGCGAGTTGGAGAAGCGATTCAAGGGGATACGTGACCAACATCAGAGCCTTATTATGAGGAATCGACACTCGCCGGAAGGTTTGCCGGAAAAACTGTTGTGGCCTGAAAATTGGGAAACGCAACCAGAGGGCACGAACAGAAACAGGAACAGGAGAACGATTTGGATTTTTTTTGGTACACGAACAACAGATCAAAAATCGACTAAAATTGATTCAAACGAAAATTGGTGGGTTGAATCAATTTTGAAAATTAGGAAACGAACAGGAAGAAGCAACATACGATGGGTTTAGAATAAAAAATTGATTTTTTGTGTGGTTTGACTTTTGAGCAAAAAGTGGGTTCGAAATCAAAATTAAAAGGAAAAGTGTTTTAACCAAATTAAACGTGGCTTTAATTTGCAAGTTTTGAAAGACAGAAATTGAAGACTTTGATTTTATGGTGTTATGTTCAATAAGGCAAGATTCGAGAAACATCAGATTGAAGAAAGCAATCCCTGTTAAGATAAGTATTCTTTAAATTTATTGCACTAATTCCGTTTTTAAAAAGTAGCAAAGTTGAATCCTGTGATTCAAAATATCAGTTAGAATTATTTGTGTAATTCAAATAAGCAAGCAATAAAAATAGTTTTAATTAGAAAGAAAGTTAAGTTAGAATCACGTTAGTATGATTAAAAAAAAAAGAAGCAAGTTAAGCTAACCCTTGTGGTTCACGAAGCGAGTAAGAAAATTGGACCCTCATGGTTCAAACAAGCAAGATCAAACCTTTTGGTTTAAAAGTAAGTAAGAGAATCCTTAGTGTTTCAAAGCAAGTAAGAAAGACCCGTGTGGCAAAGCAAGTAAGAAAGACCCGTGTGGCAAAGCAAGTAAGA
>WOUH02000017.1:1084963-1098513 GCA_009936405.2 Stevia rebaudiana
TATGGTTATATGGACTAACTCTGACCCGACTAAGGTCGCACCCTCGAACCCCACAAGTCGCTTCCGCAAACCGTTGAACGTTTCGAGGGGGTGTGACAGAAACCTAAAATTGCAACATCGAAAATGAAACAGATGATCGTTGAAAATCAAAAAACAGAGCGTGTAACTTGTCCAAAATCATCAATGTAGGTTTCCCTTTTCATCTTTGGTTTTAATTGCAAACAGACAAATGATCTCAAACTTTGATATGAGATTACGTAATGTTTGAATCGAGTTTTTGTGTTTCCTAAATAGTTGAAGCAACTTGATTAGAATGATCTTAAGTCATGTTGTTATCTTCAAGATGCATTGAAGAATGGAAAAGAATCAGATAGAGTTGAAGTTGTTTGGGACATTAATATCTAATGAGATTATTTCTCCTTTTGATGCCATAAACCGTCGCAGGTTGGGTTATTTCCTAATGCGTTTATTGCATATAGAGTCTTGCAGACTATTCTGGTAACGGTGGCATCGGCAGAAAGAAGCTTTTCAAAATTAAAGTTATTGAAATCCTACTTGCGATCGACAATGTCCCAAGAACGACTTAACGGATTGGCAATGATATCTATTGATAACGCTATCTTAGAAGACATGGACTATGAAAAGTTGATCCAGAAATTTGCTTTCAAAAATGCTAGGAGAGCCTCATGATTCGCTTAGGCAATTAATTTATATCATTTTGCTACAATACATTGGTTTTGTTTATTTCTATAATAACTATTATCGTATTATTCATCTTTGATATATAAATTATTGTGTTTATTTAGGGGGACTATCTTTTTTTCTTCGCCCCGGCCCCAATAATGTTTTAAGATAGTCGGGACCGGCCCTGCCACTACCGACTTGCTGGTGGTCGCTGGAAATGAGGGTGCCAAGATTTTGTGGTGGGTACGATGAGCACACCACCGACTTTCAATAGACCCAAGCACTGCCGACTTGCTGAGTGGTTGCTGGAAGTGATGGTGCCAAGATTTTGTGGTGGGTGCGATGGTGGTGGTGAAGGGTGGTGGTGGATGCGGTGCGATATATGGCGGTGATGGATGCGATGCGATGCTAGTGGTGGATGAGATGCTGGTGGAGAGGGTAGTGCTGGTGGATGCGATGCAATACTAGTGGTGGTGGTGAATGAGATCATGGTGGAGAGGGCAGTGGTGGTAGAGGGCGTCGTGGTGTAGGAAATTTTTATAGAAAGAAAGTGAAGAGGATAGAGAGGAGAGAGATTCCGGTGGTGTGTTTGACCGTTCTTTTTGTTCTCATTATGAGAAAAGTGGGTATTTTGGAATAATTATCAAGATAAATTAAATGGTTTAATTTATAACTATAACCAAAACAAAAAATAAAAATGATTGCACTAAATCCATAATTTTGAATCGTTTGTATTAAAAGCGGTTTCCTGCATATAACTGTTGCTATTATTGTTTGTATTAAAAGTAGGATTTTGTCCAAATAACGGAAAAGAAAACAATGATTTACTTCTTTTTATTTAAAGTTTTCAAAAGGTTTGCTAATGTGTAAGAATGTTGGCACTTTAAATATAATACTTATGCATGACCGATACGTTATAATCGAACTCGTGCATCCACTATATTAGAAACCACCTAAACACCATTAACCATTGTGGTCGGTCGTCAAAGCTAGAAACCACCATAGCCATTGGTGCTGCCTGTTTCTTTCTATGTCGGGTTTCTCTATATTTCTCTTAAATTTGAACCAAAGAATGACAGTTTTGACACCAAAAATTATAACTTGACAGTTTTGCTCCCTCATCTTCTAGTGTTCGTTTGATTTACTAAACCACCATTCATTTACTTTACTTGACTCCCAAAAAGCGTTCCTTCGGGGATAAACTTAATCGACAAATAAAAATCCATTTATAGTCCAAAAATAGGATGTTATAACTTATAACCTGTTCATAATAATATTCCAAACCCATAAAATATAAATATGTAAAATAAAATTTCAACAAAGCCTCCAAAATTGAGGTGCGAAATTCATAGTCTTTAACGGCTCTCCCAAATTCAATTATCGTGTAAGAACCCCAAAAAATCTTCGTTTGGTAGCGGGAATTCATAATAATCAACCTTCGATTCACACTCAGTTCTTCTGAATCGATTGATTTCAAGATTAAACACACAATCACATATTCACAGACTCAACAATGGATGAAGATATTGATGATTACTTGCGGGAAATGCGGGAATTGCAAGAGCGTGAGCTCGGTCTTCCTCCATCTTCGCATACTTTGCTATTAAGGATTCGATCCTCAGAAAGAGAACAAACACGTATTCGCAATCAGTGTCACGATTTAAGATCCAAACTGAAGAAGAAAGATAATAAAACCATCGAGCGTATTATGGTCAGTAATATTTTACCCTTTACATTTGCTCAAGTGATTATTAGGGTTTATCTTTTTCAATTTACTAAACCTTGTTTTTATATATGTGATTTTGTGATTATTTAGGGATTGTTGAGATGAATGTGAAGTTATTGACTCCGATTTTCACATATTGCAATATAAATTAATAATCAGTTTAAAGAACACAAGTTCAAACCAAATAATCTTAATCTTGATTTAGCTAAACATTGATTTTGCAATTGGGCATTTAACGAATTACAGATTAACATTAGAAACTATAATTGATGATGATCATTGTGGTCTGATATTAATTTACATTTATTTACATTAGGCTGAATCACGTTTGAAAGCACACGCGTCAAATAAATTTGAACAAGAACATGATAGATTTACAAATGAGTGTGCTGACTTGTTGACTCGAAATAGAAATTTGGAGAATGAATGTTCATTGAAAGCAAGTGATTTAGAGGCATTTAGAAACTTCAGAGATCAAGCTGATGAACGCGCAAAAGAGGCAGAATCGCGTGTTCATGATTTGGAAGATGAAATAAGTAAATTGTCAGAGGAATTGCAGTTATTTAAGCATCAATCAGAGTTAGAATGTACAGAAAACAGTCTTGTTAATGCATTGATCTCAACTTTGATCAATAAGGATGAAGTTGCATCAACATCAAACTCATTTTTAGAGGCCAATAGTGGAAATGTCGCGTGCCAAAAATTACTAAAGATTTGGAACGGGTTAGTTCTTTTTTTGGTTTTTAAACGAAAATAATCAGGTTTTTGGTTGTTATATCTGTCACGTTTAATAAATGATTGTGTTTAAGTTTCCTGTTTAACCGATTTATTACAACTATCCAACCCGTTTAAAACATTTACATCTTAATTACAACCTGCGAACCAGTTTGACTTGTTTCATAAATGGTTCATTTACTCAGGTTCGGATTAAACACTTAGTTTAGGATTAATGTTTCTTCGATGAATAAAATTACAGGTTTTGTTCAGGTTCAACGATTCAACCCGACATGATGATTAATATATGTTGTTGTGCTAATTAGTATACTAATAATATTTGAGGTTTTTTAATGTAGTTTAAATCCATCAACACACAATATTTTAGCTCTGGTTTCTGAGGTTAAGAATCTGAAGAATGACATAGATATATTAAGGAGTAATCTAATCAAAGCTGAAGAAGAGGTTCGTTAATCAATGACTTTTTTTTAATTCTTTATTTTTTTTAAATTAGCATTACCGAGGGCAATGAAAATATAAAAATACTAATTGAATTAAATGTTGTTAGGTTACCGTTTTGTTTAATGAAAACAACACAGTAGATACAGAAAACACAATATTGACAGAGTTTCTTGATTCAAGGGGAACATTTAATTGTTTATATTGGGAAAATGAGAATTTACATTTTTCATATGTTATTTTTTTTTATTGTTTTTTGCAGAAGTGTAAAATGATTAATCAAGAAATAGCGTGGTTGAGAAGAATATCAACTTCAATGATGCTGCTACATATAACATACATACAAACTTGTATATATATTGGTTAGATTCTGCTTTTGTTGTTGCTATTGCTGTTAAATTTCAAGATCAAATGATGTTTCATTACCAAAATTGGATAACGGAAACAATGTTAAAAGGTTCAAGAATGAATGTCTATTAACCCTAGAAATTGATAGAATCATGAGTAAATGTTTTGTCTTTGGCTTAGAAATATAAAACAATTTTAGTAAATGTTAACTTTAATTGGAACAGGTTTGGTTAATGTACCTTAAACCTTTGATGTGTATTTCTAGTATTGTGTTTTGTATGATACTATGAATTAGAGGTGTTCAAACCGGTTTTTTTTTTTTTCTTTTTTTTTAATCGGAGCCGGTTCCAAACCGGTTCCTATGGGTAAAGGTTCGGCCCCAACCGGTTCTCCTCACAAACCGATTCCAAACCGGAACCGATTCTTCTCCTAAAACCGTTTTAAACCGGTTCTTTCGGGTTTTTTTCTCTAACGGTTAGATCGTAACAAATAGCATAACATAAAAATCCATCTTTAATTAACTTGAATATATTACATAGAAAAAACTTACATTAAAACGCAAACAATATCATTATCTTTAAAAATAAACGTTCTCATTTCATCGTGATCTCGTCAAGTGGTCTTAATGTTGCGAAGGGTTTGCGACCTCGTTTATTTCTTCAACCGATAATCTGGTAGATAGGCCTTCCTCGACCTCCTCATCTAGCACTTTACGTTCAAGTTCGATTTCATCTTCAAGTGTCGTAGCATCTTGAATACTATCGATCGCATCCAAGTGATCCTTTAAGCATATGCACATTTCTATCGCCTCCGGTGTGAGCTTTGTTCTATGCAACGATAATACCCTGCCACTAAGAGAAAATGCAGATTCCGAAGCTACCGTAGAAGCTTGGGAGGTTAGTAAATCACGGGTCATAGTGGCAAGAATCGGAAACTTGGATTCATTTGCTTTCCACCACGCCAAAATATCAAAATTGTTGTAGTCCTCGGTAGTAACACCTATTGTATAATCGTTAGATCTATACCTACCTAGTTTGCTTGTAGTGGTGCCACCTCTTTGTCGTTTTGCCGTTACATTTTTAACGGTGTTTAGAAAACTAATCATCGGATCTCCTACTCAAGAACTAGATGAGCTACTCGCTCCCGATGGCGTTGGTATGTTGGACCCATATTTGTGTAAATAATAATCAAATAAATTTTGCAAATTATTATTAAATTCATTTTTTGCTATCGTGTTAAAAATAGGTTCGGTTTCATACATCTCTAAGTTAAAATAAATCTCTTCTATCGCACATTTCACCCCTGTAACATTTCACATCGGGTTTAAAGCGGCGGCACATATAAAAACCGGTGGCAAATCTTTGAAATATTCAATAAATTTAACTTTCATTTCAAAAGTGTGAAGATTTAATGACATTAGAAATAACCTCGACTCGTGGGATAATATTTCCCCGGTAGTTTCGTAATAGATTTTTTAAAAACTTTTAAAAAATCGTATAAAGCTTGGGTATTAGTCCAATAAATATTCGGAAATTCTTCGGCTAACATTTTCATAAAGACTACCATAAAACATTTTTAACGTATCGATTTGTTTTAAAGCACTTTTAAACATTGTACAAGTGGAATCCCACCTAGTCGGTACATCCCAATTGGGTCCCAAATTTTTCCGACCCGTATCTTGACATAATTGTCTATATTCCGCATGTCTTCTTTTACTTTTTTTTAAAAACATCATGCAACATTTGTCTAAAACCGTTGATTAAGATTTGAAGGTTTTCCAAGCTAAGTCCGTCTTGCACAACTAAGTTAATAATATGTGCAACACATTGAGAATGATAAAAAACGCCATTGCAAATTGGTTCGTATTTTAATTTTAATTTCTCAACCTTGACGGTATTGTTAGACACGTTATCAAATGTCATTGAGAATATTTTATTTTCTATTTCATAGAACTTGATTACATAATCTAAAATTTGAAATAATTTTTCACTCGTATGTGGATACTCGAATAGTTCAAAAGCAATTGTGCGTTTCAACATTTACCACGATTTGGGTTCAACCCAATGAGCGGTGACACAAAGGTACGACTCGGGTAAACCGTGGGGAATCGATCATACATCACTAGTTAAATTGACACATGTATTTAAATTTTCAAAATATGAAACTAAATCTTTTTGTGTTTTAGTCCACATTTTCAAACAATGACGTCTAAGAGTATGACGACTTACATGGTTATAGCGAGGTTGAAGCGTCTCTCGAATCATAGCCGTCATTTGTGGGTTGTCGAAGTCGTTAAACGGCAAAGCTTGTTGAATCACGAACTTCGCCATTCGATCCAGAACACGATCAACATCGTAATTAAATATTCCACTGTGAACATCCGTTTCCGATTGTTTGGACTCGGGATTTACCTTCAAAGTGCGACAATACTTGTCGATGTGTTTCTTCAAACTAGAATTTCCTTGACTCGCTAAAAGAGCGCCACAAAACTTGCAGCGAGCTTTCACCGCTTGGTTGCTCAATCGAACTAGATCTCAATTACACCAAATTTCGATATTTCTATTGTGCTCAAGAACTTCCTCGACGGTGGGCTCTTCATTCTTACCACCGACAGAAAAACGTGATTCCATAATGTAACAAAGAAAGCGTAGAAGAATGCGGGTGAATGTAAAACGAGCGTAAAATAACCGCTTTTTTCGTTTTTTGCGTTTCGGGTTTGCGTTTTGAGTTGTGTGATCAACCCATTTCACCCAAAACTTATTTATACTAGTTGGGGGTGCTAGGGTAAAAAAAACGGCCTAAAACAGTCCTAACGGTAAAAAAAACCCTCAAAAATCAAGTCAAACGGTAAAAAAACGGCTAGTTTGACCTAAACCGGTTGAACATGTTTGGAACCGGTTTTTTTGGAACCGGTTCGGAACCGATTGCAACGGCTAGACGAAGAACCGGTTAGGAACCGACGGTTCTTGAGGAACCGGAACCGGTTCGGTTTGGTTCTACCGAAACCGGTTCCGGAACCCATTTTTTTTATCACCTCTGATGTGAATTGATTGGATTGGTGATAGATATGTTCTCATATTTCAATGCAACGTTTTTCTGACTTAATTAACTCATATATAGTAATAATCGATTGTTACAGCTTATATATTTATAT
Source organism: Stevia rebaudiana (assembly GCA_009936405.2). Taxonomy (NCBI): domain Eukaryota; kingdom Viridiplantae; phylum Streptophyta; class Magnoliopsida; order Asterales; family Asteraceae; genus Stevia; species Stevia rebaudiana. The sequence goes on from WOUH02000017.1 coordinate 1,092,049, forward strand.
TCCAGAATGTGTTACCGGCGGACATTGTTACTCATTTAATTTCTATTTTGATATAATATAAGATCATGAAGCTTAGAAAACATATATACTAAAGCGAATACATCGGTCTAGTTGGTTTTAGAAATAGAAATGAAGATAGATATTGAGATGAACATGAGATCTGAGCTAAAATCTCTAAATTTCAAAGATGGTTATTAAGACAGATAGAGGATGAGAAATATTCTTTAGAGTATTTCACATTTATTTTCTTTATGTTAGTCTCTATCACTTAAATTTAAAGATATTAAGTTATTTTCCATCTTCATCCTAACCTTTATCTCAATCTTTATTTCTAAATTTAAGGTTTTTTAGATAAGGCTCTATTAAATATACAGATTACAAAATTCAAAAATTTATCTATAAAATAATTATATCTGGTTAAATTAAAAATAAAAAATAAAGACTGAGATGTTAAGTTATTTTTCATCTTCTTCCTAGTCTTTATCTCAATTTTTATTTCTAAAATTTAAGGTTTTTTAGATAAGGATTTTCTAAATATATAGATTACAAAATTTGAATATAAATATGTGAAAAATTATATCTAGTTAAATTAAAAAATAAAAATAATAATAAAGAGTGGGATGTGAGTGCTCTAAGAGACTAAGACATGTTTGTCTTCCAAGGGTATAGTTATGCTAAGAAACTACGAGAAAGGTAGGCAGGTTTATAAAAAAACTGATAAACCGGCTCAAACGAACTCTAGTTGAACTCATTCTATCGTCGTTGGAACTGGCTCATGAAATCCTAAATCCTAAACCCTAAAATTAAACCTAAAGTTAAGCCATAAAAAACAATGACGAGCAGGAAAACACAATAATGAGCAATAAAACACAATGAGCTGAAAAGGTTAATTTTAAACCCTTTAAGTTAAACCTTAAAAACTAAAGTTAATCCCTAAAATCTACACCCCAAAGCTAAACCCTAAAACTAAACACTAAACCCAAAACGCTAAACCCTAAAAGCTAAACACTAAAAGTAAAAGACTAAAGCTAAATCCTAAAGCTAAACGCTAAAAGCTAAAAGCTAAAATCTAAAACCTAAAGCTAAACATTAAAAGCTAAGCAATAAAAGGTAAACCTTAAAATCTAAGATTGTATAGTTCGGCAAGGTTGTTCTAACGCCCGCTGAAATGAGTTCAATCTGAGTTTGTTTGAGTTGGTTATGAGACTTCTTACATTTCTTACAATAAGAAGCCTTTTTATTTGATATTATCCATGTCTTCCAATTCTTCTAATGTTTATAAGAAGCTAGGTTATTAAAAAATTTGTAATTATTATACTTAGTAGTATAAGTAGACGTAAATAAGATAACACTTAGATATTCTTTGTTTTATTATATCATGATTGTAATTATTATATATAGTATTATAAGTATCGTAAAATTAGTTTTTATTTTTACATGTGAATTTATTAATATGTTTTATTTCTTACAAAAAAACATAAAACAATTTAACACTTAAATTTATTGCACGAAAAACAAGATTAAAAAAGATCTTAAAACATTATTATTGAAGAACTTAAATTTATTTCGAACGAATAAACAAACTAAAAGGAAGCACTTAAACTATAAGATATAACATTATTACTTATTGAAAAATAATATAAGAATAAAGAAAATATATTTTTTAAATTAGTGTTTTTATTAGAACCTAAAAGATTATATAAAGTTTACTCTATTTTAAGAATTAAACTTATAACATATGAAATGTTAGAAACACTTTATGTTAAGGATGAATTGAAACTGTAAACCTTTACAAGAGAGGAAAACTACATTTTACATCATTTTAAATTAAAATTTATTTTAATTTAATTAAAATCCTATAAATTAGGGTGTTATCATGTGGCGTTTGATGTAATTATTTATTAGAAGTAGATTTGGTTTTTTTACAGGTATATCTATCGTCTGCCTATTCTTTTATATCTTGTTACTAAAGGGCATTTTTTGTTTTTTTAGAATTTTGTTTTTTTAGAATGACAATCACACATGTAAATGTCACACTGAGACAAGAAATTCTTGTATGATATTTGTTTTCTTTCCTTTTACTTAAGTCTAGGTTTATCTATTTTAAAGTAGCTTTTATTTCATAAGATGAAGATAACGTTTGTTATCTTGTCTTTCCGACTCTTTTTCGACCGTAATGTTTTGAGAATCTGGGATTATCTTGAAGCAGTCTTTTTATTAAGATACTAGGTTTATTGTAGTCTTTTAAGTTCATAAGATAGTATAAAGATAAGGTTTGTTATCTTCTTTTTCGACTCTAATGTAGGAAATTTTACCCTCAAAATCTGGGAAAAACTAAAACAAATTAAGCCTCAGAGCATTCACATTAGAGTCTCTATAAATTATGTGAGTGGGTTCTTTATATTATAAAATTTGGTTGAAAGTGATTATGATGAGAGAGATATAAAAAAACTAATGAAACTAGTAAATATAGAGAAACACTGTTCATTAAAGTAAATTAGAGAGAGAAAAAATAGTGAAAAAGGTAAAAAGTATTATTATTTAATTAAATAGAAGAGGGAAAAAAATAGTAAAAAGATAAAAAATATTATTATTTAATTAAATAGGAGAGAAAAAAAGATAATAATTTTTAATGAATTATAAAAAAAAAAATATGAAGATGCTAATGTGAATACTCCTACGACTCAACTCCACATAAAAATCAGGAAAAAAATAAAATATATTTACAACTCGACTCCACATAAAAATGTTAAATAAAACAAAAAAATTAATAATATATCAAAGATGGAATCATATGCACTTCTGTCACTTGGCCCACATCAACACAAACAACCTCGAATAAAGAAACAGAACACATGATGGAGAAGTAACATGCCAAAAAGTCCAACTCACTAAAGATCAACTCGCACATGGCTTCCTGCTTACAACTTTAACAAATTCCAAACCAAACGACATTCCAATTCATATAAAACGACACCCTCCACCTTCTTCATATAGTCCCAAACAAATTACTTAACATATAAGCTACATGCATTACAGCTTGTACCTCACACACACTCAAGCTTAAATCACTTGTACATCACATTCAGTCGAAGATTTGATTATTATCCGTAAATAGAGCAATGCAAATCAACCGAAGATCAACAATCCATAAATTATAAATAAAACAGTAAAGAGTATATTACATCAAACGAAAGTATCGATCATCATCATAAATATAATAATCATCAACGTCAAATATAACAATCACATCATAATAACCTAGAATCAACAACTATAAAGATTAAAGGAATAAAATTCTCAAGAATCACAAAACGAAACCAAAGATAATCACGATAAATTCCCTCAAATAAGACCAGATCTCTACAGCACCAACGCGGCGGCGAACACGACGGCGAAAGCAGATCCGACGGTGGCGACTCTGTTCAAGCTAGCAGCACTAGGTGCAGCGGTCGGAGATCCTGTGGGAGTGGAAGCGATCGACGGAGGAGATGCACCAGGAGCTCCGGTAGGGGTGGCAGGTGGAGGAGGAGCCGGTGGTGAAGCAATCGGAGCTTCAGTTGGTGACGATGTAGGAGCGGTTGACGGCGGAACAACCGGAGACGTTGGTGCAACGGTGGGAGCGGCAGTCGGAGAAACGGTTGGTGAGGCGGTAGGCGACTGAGCGAGAGCAGATCCGGCAACGAAAGCGATGAACAAGACGATAACGAAGGTTAAAGACGCCATTGTTGTGTGTTTCTCTCTCTTGAAAAGCTTTGATTTTAGGTTTTTAGAGAGAGAAAGTGTGTTTAGAGAGACGGTGTGAGAGGAACAGAGTACGAGGGTTTATATATATACACACACAGGGTTTTTAGTCGGTTCCAGGCTATTTTAGTTTGATCATTTAGTGACAACTCATAGAGACGAAATCTTGACCGTTGATGTTTGGTATTACATTCTGCGTTGGATGTGTACCGTACACGTGTCCTATTAGGAAAAATCACAGCTCATCAAGACATGAATTACAAGCGGTTTGATTGTTTTGGACTTTTGGTTAGACTTGATGAGTTCTTCCTGTAAATTAAACACATTCGATGATATATATTTTTTAATCTTTAGGTAACTAGATAGGTTATTGTGGTCTGATGAGTTCATTAATCGAACCAGTTATATGGGGTGATGGGGCTATTTTTAAAGTTGGAAGTGACAGCGGCCAAATGGTAATAGTTGGGAGTATTTAAATCCAATAACCCATAAATTAGGGTATTAGAATTTAAGAGAAGAACAAACTTTACGTATATAGTACAAGAAATCATCGTCTGTAATTTTCTTTTAAACTAATTACAAGTAGCATAAAGTATGTCTTATTAGTAGCTAAAAAAAAGATGACAAAAGCAAGATCACGAATCACCTACCATGCAACTAGCGTAGTCCAAAAGGTAATCAAGATGGTAAGATGATGTACGACTCAATCAAGTGGTTTTATGTTAAAATCTTGTTGATTACACATGTGACGATTTTATGTGTAGATTTTGTTCCCTTTTTTTATATATTATTTCTATCACTCATTAATATGTGAATCATTTTCGTAGCATACCACTAAAATAAATTAGAATTGGTTCACGGTAACCTGAGTTTCCTGTCTAATTTTGTTTTAGTAACTCTTTCTCACAATTTCATAATATGATTAAGGAGCTTAAACCCCTTGTAGTTCTCACAATTTCATTGTATGATTTAGGAGCTTAAACCTCTTGTAGTTAACATTACATTAGGCTCTATATTATCATGTATACAGGGATTAAAGACAACACGTACTCATCCACTGGTTTGATATCTTACATGTTTCAAGGATAGTATTATAATAAATTTGCTAGTTATAAGACCTATTCTTCAATAAACACTTTCACACCTCCAGATTTGTTGTCCGGACCATTCGGACATAGTCATAGTCATTATTGCCTTTATGTGTGATTATACTTGTTTAAAAAGCTTGTGGCTCGCTTGGAAAAAGTTTGGCTTGAAAAAGTTGTTTCTAAATGAACTCAGCCGTTTCGGCTAGAATTTTAAATTAATTATAAAAAAAGAATGACATTTACATATTTCCTCTTCTAAGTTCATTAATTACACATTTTCCGGTACTAAATATTAACTCATTTCATAAAATCAACTCATTGAATAACTATTTACCATTATTTTTACCAAAAGTTTTTAATGCATTTCTCTTTCCTTAAAATATCATAGATATTTTACATGATTTATACATTTTTGTATTTCCTAAAATGCAAAAGACGAATGTTAACGTTTTAAACAGTTATAAACCTACAATACAAAAAAAAAAATCAAAATTAGGGTATATAAATATTCAATAAGTTAATTTTAAGAAAAACATGTAATTATGATCTTATGAATAAAAAATATGTAATCTCTTAGTAAAAATAAGGGTAAATATTTAATTTTAATTAGTTTTGTAGTACACGTCATATATGATAATGTTATTCGGCTATTAGGTCTTGTCAATTATTTACAATTTTTGCTATATAAGTCCAAGGGGTACCTAACGGTTAGACATGGGTCGGACGTCACTTATGAAATTTTGTTTTTATATGTTAGATATATGTGTTATCGATTGACCCCAAATAAATTTTGTCAACGACTCTCATGAACTTTTAAAACAAGCATGACCAAAAAAGATATATAGTTTAAAAGTTTAAAAAACAAAATTATACAAAAATAAACATATTTTAAAGTAAAAACTAGTTTAATTAATACTCGAATAACACAACATTACTTATAATAAAGCTCAATTTCAATTAGTCCATCAACACTATAACCCAATAGACCAATAGCCAATTACCCATAATTTATTAACCTACTTTATAAATTTGAAAACTGACTCTCTGATACCATAACTGTAACACCCCGGCCTGGTTAGGGTTGACGTGTCACTCATACAGTAAATCAGATATACTAAATAATCCAATATTAATGTTAAGCAACATCCGGATTCTTACATCAATTCAAAACCTAAAAAGACTTATAAATAATGGTCTCTTCAATCCTTGCTATCCAAACATCCTAGCTTGTTTCCCTCTTCAAACATTCCCGTTGTTCCCCTGCAAACCTACCGCGAAGAAAAATGCGGCTGAGCAAGGCTCAGTGGGTTAAAACAATAGAAACTGACACAAGTACAGTTTCAACAGCAGATATATACATGCGTATCATGTTCATCAATTAACATATAACACATCACAAGTCAATAACTCGAAATCAGTTCAGAACTTATCATCACATGGCAGATTACAGATTTCATATAAACAGTTTACATTGTTTAACCTTTCTTGGATTTACAGAATCATACTTAACATTAACATATATCAAAGTTAACACATTTCAGATCATTAGATATTCTGACAGTTTAACATATTCAGATTAACGGAAATACCCAATGAGCCAGATTCAGATTCAGATAACAGAAATTCCGTAGTA
>WOUH02000017.1:1098613-1116761 GCA_009936405.2 Stevia rebaudiana
GAGGAGGAGCTATTCGTAGCACAAGGGGGGGATCCACTTCACTCCCATATTTGAAAATCTTGTACCTTCAAATATGGATGTGGAGATGGATCATTTCTTAGAAAAAACCTCAAATCTCCTGAGAGATCAACAACATAGGAGAACATCTTGGTGGCTCATTGCCCTGTACCGAGAGCAAATCAATTTCTCATGCTTAGTAACTCTTATGAGTTATATAGGGCAGGGAAGGTTAGAGAAGAAACATTTGCTGCTACGGAAGAAGGGTTGGTACTTACAACTTCTTCCAGTTCCTCGAAAGATAGACCATCTGCCGACAAACAGTCTATCGGCAGAACACCAATAGCAGCAAATAAAGCCACAACTGCATCATCATCATCAAGCTCAAGCTCTACTAACGATATGGAAATGGATGATGATGCCAGCATCAAACAAATGGTTGTCTACACAAGTACTAGTTCTGAGGATCAAGCTATTGAGTCTTTAGAGCACAACTACTCACTTGTGCCTGAAAGAATCCTTCAAAGTATTACTCCACCAGTAGACAACCTAGTGGCTTAGGGATTTGTTGAGACCTCTGAATCCTTGTGGGTAGGAAGGTTTACAGCATACCCAGAACAATTAGAATTTGATGACTTGATTCAAGAGGATCTCAAACACCACAAATTATTCCATTTAGTAATCCCACAAGAAGTATGCCTTCCTTACAATCGGAAAATGTAGTCAGACACCTAGCAGCACAAGATTTAAAAGATGAGGAAATTAAGGCTACTAAAGCTGCTGAAGATGAAGAAATAAGGAGATGGGTTTGGGATAACAGCAATCCCAGTGTCCCAGATGAGCTAATCATTCAAAGCTCACTCCTTAGAGTTGCAAGAGCTCTTCACGAAACACAAGCACAACTAACAGAGTGTCTAATTGAAGATGCTCTAGAATTTGTGCTAACACAAAGATCTACTGCAACTCAAGAGGAATCAACTTTGGACGATCAACAACAAGTTTTAGCCATAGAAATGGTTCGTCAACCGGAGGGAGAGGTAGAAGCTAAGATTAACTTCGAAGCTGAAACCTCTGCCGATGGCCCAAATATTTTTGTGGCACCAGTAGTCCAAAGTTCTGCCAATGAACCTATTTCTCAAGGTGAGGCACCACTTATTCCCACAACCAGTCCAACTCCAACACAGGTAGCTACCGTAGTACCTGAAACTCCTGCTACAGTTATTCCTACTATAGGTTCCTCATCAGCAGCAGACAAAGGTAAGAAACAAATGACTGTTGATGAAGTGGAACAGGAAAGAAAGGCAAAAAGGAGGGAGGCTAAGTATGGACCCCCAACTGAAGATGGTCTAAGACTTAAAGCTAGTTCAAGTCACAACCTGGCTCCACAAAATCTCAAAGAAGACGAAGACAAACTGATCAAGATAAACAGACTTGTGGAACTAGGATATGACTTTGATACATACTGGAGATGTCAATGAGTTTTATTGATGAAGTGCTAGTGCAAGCATTTGTGGCACAAATGGAGAAAGAAGTACAAGCTCTTTGATCAAAGAAGGCAGAGGCATAGAAGGCTGCAAAGTTAGCAGCAAAGATTGCTAAGGAAGCTTGGGGTAAACAATCTACCCAACACTTCCTTTTGGTATATGGTGAAGCTCCCCAAAGAATAGGCCCCATGAGTTTGGCTAGAAGGAGACTACTCATCAAACAGTATAGAAGCAGGGTACGAAGGGGGGAGCTACCTGATTGGGACACCCAATTCAGGTTATTTCAAGAGAGAAAAGCACTTGAAATAATTCAAAGAGATGAGTGGGCAGCTGCAAAGAAAAGAAAAGTTGTTGCTGTCATCAAACCACCACCACCACAGCCAGAGCAATCTTCCCCCAAGAAGTCCAGTTCTACTAATGAAGATGATCAAAAGCCTATCTCAATCCTAGTTAAGCCAAAGAAACAAAAAGTGATTTCAGTTCCAAAGGCTAGGATTGTAGATTCTACCATCAGAGAATAGCTTGAGGCTGCAGCTAAAGTAAGAAGATGCGGGTACAACAAAATGTTTGAAAGCTACTTTGTTGAAAGGGAAAACCGCAGGCTGTCTTACTATATACCAAAAGGAAGTGTTGGGTAGATTGTTGAAAGGGAAAGCTACTTTGTAACTTATCTCAAAAGAAACATTTACTCGGTACAAAGGCAAGTAGGTGGAACACACCTCTATTCAAGAGATGAACCGGTGGAATTAAGCAGATTTGACTTAGCCAATCTTGGCATCTTTAAGATTAAACTGGCATCTTTAAGATTAAACAATCCATCTGATACTCTTGAAGCCTTAGAAGTACAACAAAAGTTGATCAACATGTACCGAGAAGATATAAAAGCAGTCTAGGCCTACAAAGAGCTTCAGGCGGAAATGTTGGCTAAGAAAGCAACATGATCTAAGAAACCTACTGAAAAGGAAGTCACCATTCATAAGGTTTATAGCTCCAGCTCTGAGACTAAAGGGAATCTCAGGGACTCCTGGGAGTTGAAGACAAAACCAGAAGATTATATTTGAGAAGAGAGGATGGCAACATGGAAACTTTTGAGTCTCCAGCTGCATTCTTATAGCAGCCAAGGGAAGTCCTATTAAGAATTCATCAGTTACAAAGTCTCCAGCTACAAACCTAGTATCATTTCTTGTACCCCTATACTAAGCTTATAAATAATACAGAATTATATATTTAAGATTAGACAGCTCCGTGTGATACACAGGTGGATAACCTAGTATCATATCTACCAATAATAAAGCATTCCAAAAAATGTCACGTAACATTTTCTCAAATTTTCAAAAGTTTTTTATTATTTAAATTAATTATATTAATATTTTGAATTCTTTTATATTTTTTATACTACCTTAAATTATATAATAGATTTAAATTTATTATTATTTAATTAAGTATTTATCTTATATATTTAAAAAGGTAAGCTACACTTTTTATCCATTACGTTTGCAATATTTAACAGTTTCAGTCCACCGTTAACAGAAACGGTCTCTAACATTTTAAGTTTTATCAATTTTCATCTCTGTCGTTTCAAGTCTTAAAATTATTCTCCCCTAATGTTTCAAGTGTTAACAGTTTTCGTCCCTGACATTTCAAGTCTTAACAGTTGTTCATCCATAACGTTCTACGTTTTAACAGTTTTCGTACCTAACGTTTCAAATGTTAATAGTTTTCTGTTAAAGGTTTAATGACGAAATTGTTAAGACTTAAAACGCTAAGTATTTGAAAGTTATATTTAAAAAGTTTCTAATGAATAATGTTAGAATCTCAAAGTAAATTTATAGTTATAAAAATGTCAAACATTTATCTTTTTAAGTGTTCACAACATAGTAACTTAATATATATATATATATAATGATATAATAAAAAAGTTTTAAGTGTTTATTATGAAACCATGTGTAATACATGACGAGTTTTAAGCTAGTATTATATATATTGTAGTTGTATTGTAATTTATTTGTGTAAATGGACATAAGCCTCTATTGCCCATGAAACTAATGTAAACATGAGCATTTCTTCGCAATCTACGTTTGTTTGGCAAAACCCAACAGGCCCATATACTTATTTGTCTATAACGTACATTCGAAGATGTGCATATAATTTGCTTCAACCCCTTTAGAAAACAACCTCCCCTTCATATTTGATAAGTTTTTTTCTCAAAATTTTTTTTTCGCAATCTTATACCAATGTGATGTCATAATCCATTAACATGATACTTGACTAATGATGTGGTATCTTCAAATAACGAACAACAATAACCGTACAGTATTTAATATAGTTTTTATAAATTTATATCTATGATGAATCTTGAATTCCTTTAATCATGTACCACAATGCAAAAAAATGACATTTCTTAAACAAATTTAGTTCCTTGATTCTGTATTTATTTATTCCCAAAAGTGAGTTTTCTAAATCTAACACACGTTACTGAATATTATTAATTTAGTGAACCATGTCTTAACAATTGGAGGAGGCCGCTTATATATATATATATTGAGACTCCCACAAAATTATTTCGAGTAAATATATGTAGCTAATAACCACACAATGCTTTCTTTCATAAGAACCAACATCATTTTCTTCTCTTCATTCACCATTTTGGTAATTTTTATATGCATCAAGTGGATTCCATTTCCTCTTAGGACCAAGAAAAACACACCACCCTCGCCAAGAAAGCTTCCGATCATCGGAAACCTCCACCAACTTGGTTTAAGTCCCCATCATTCTCTCCGAGCTTTGTCCCGAAAACATGGTCCACTCATGTTGATGCACTTTGGAAGTGTACCCGTGCTTGTGGCCTCGTCAGCAGAAACAGCCCGAGAAATCATGAAAACCCATGATTTAGCGTTTGCAAGTCGGCCAAAGATGAGTATACCCGACACACTTTTATATGGCTCCAAAGACATTACGTTTTCGCCTTATGGAGAGTATTGGAGGCAGGTGAAGAGTATTGCAGTAGTCCATCTTTTAAATAGCACACGCGTTCAATCGTTTAGGCAAACTAGGGAAAATGAGATCGCGCTTACGATCAATATGATTGAAAATTGTTGTGGTTCTGTAATTGATTTGAGTGAGTGTCTTGTTAAGCTTACAAATAACATAATTTGTAAGGTGGCCCTAGGGAGGACATATAGCGGGCTCGAGTTCAAAGATTTGTTGGGGAGGTTCATGAATGTGTTGGGTGTTTTTAGCTTCGGAAATTATATTCCTAAGTTATCTTGGATTGATCGATTGAGCGGTTTAGAGGCTCAAGCACGTAAGGTTGCTAATGATTTTGATGAGTTTCTCGAAGGTGTTGTTGAAGAACATATAAGTAACAGAAAAGGGGTTTATGCTAAAAGAGATGAAGATCAAGATTTAGTTGACATCTTGTTGGATGTGCAAAGAGACAATCTTACTGGCTCTTCTCTTCAGAGAGATACCATTAAAGCAATCATACTGGTAAGTATTATATACAAATATACTTCCTATATATATAGGCCGGCGGCATATGCATTTAATTGGACATAATATTTATATATATTAAAACAGTTTATATATCATACAACCGACGCAACCTATCCCGGCAAAGTTTTGGATCCTCTTGCCGACGAATTTTCGTTGCTATAGGGTATTTTGAGCATATGGGTCCTAGCGATAGGTCAATATGTCGTCGGCATATGGGTCGTCAGGAAAAGTCTCATCTATGCCGACGACATTTGGTTGGTAGAAACAATATTAAAAAGCGGGAAAAGAAAATGTATTACCCTATGTCTCGTTGGTAAAAATGAACTAAAAGAATTTACGCCGGAACCCTTGCCGATGATGTTGGGCAAACTAAATAATTTGTGGGTATTTTTTTTTTTTTTTTTTTTTTTTCTAGTTGACCAAAATCATTTGAAATCTCATATTAATATTAGCAACATTAATTAAACTTGCTAAACAACAATAAACATACCATATCTTACAAATTAAAATACATCTGAATCAACACAACATCCTAGTAAAAATAAACACATCTTAATTATCCAAATCAACACTTTCAAGTTTAAAAATACACGACTAGCTTATCGCATTGTTCATGTAAGGTAATATTAAAGCGTATCCACTATTCAAATTCTAGGATACCAATTCCATCTAACCTCCTAAGAGCATTCAGATCCCATTCTTCATCTTCATCTCTAAAATTTAACCAAATATCACTATTTTCTAAATTTATATACATATTTTGTTGAAACCCGCACATCCCATTCTCTATCTCAATCTCTATTTTACTTACAAATACATATTTTTATTATTTATTCTCTCTCCTATACACTCACAAATTAATTATAGAGATTTTCTAAACTTCGAGATTCTCTATTTATTTAACTCTAAATTTTAAAATGAAGATTTGAATAGAAAATGAGATGTGGCACACTTTTTACACAAAATCTCTAAATTTTAAAGAAAACTCTAGAATAGAGAATGAGATGTGAATGCTCTAACATCATATTAGTTGCTATTATGACGGATCAGTTGCTATTATGACGGATCGATCTGACTTCACATTCGTCATATTTTTATTCTAAAACCACCGAGTTTAATAAAAAACATGTTGTGCGTAGTATATCTTGGTAGTTAACCAGCTGGAGATCTGCATATTAAAAGGTGAAGTATCTGTTTGGATGAAAAAGGCTTGGTTGTTGTCATTTTGTGTGATAGAGTATTTATGAAGTCGTCCCGTCAAAAATTTTTTTATGGCGTTAGCGATTGAATTTACAAGTAGACCCGCTCCTGAAATATTTTCAACAAAATTAAAAAAATGTTTTTTTTTTAAACGATATATATATACACTAGCTTAAGACCCGTGTATTACATGTGTTTACATAATAAACACTTAAATTTTTTATTATTGAATCATTGAATATATATTAAGTTACCATGTAGTAAATACTCAAAACAAATAAATGTCGTCTATAACGTTTCAAGTTTTAACAGTATTCGTCATCAAACCGTAACAGAAAATTTTTAAAACTTGAACTCTTAGGTACGAAAACTGTTAAAATTTAAAACGTTATGGGCGAAAATTTTTAACACTTGAAACGTTAAGGACGGTTTATGTTAACGATGGACTGAAAATGTTACGTATTGTAAACGTCGGGGATAAAAAGTGAAGTTTTCTATTTTAAATAGATATGATAAATAGTTAATTAGATAATTAATTAACATTTAAAAACAAAATATATATTGATAATTAATTAACATTTAAATTCAAAAAATTGAAAAAAATAAGAAAATATCATGTAGCTTTGTTTGAAATGCTTTATTAGAGGTAGATTTATATAACCTAGCAAGGACCAGCAAAACACTCGTACACCAAGAATAAAAATCGTATTTGACTGTCTACAACGCTAAACCCCATCCTTACTACATTCATCCTAGTCAGCATGGCACATCAGCTTTCCACCCGTTCATTCCACAAACACATTTTATCCCCCAACATATCATTCCCACATACACCCTATTTATTTTCACATCACCATTTCTTTTTTATTTTTGTTTACTAAATATAATATTTTTAACTAAAAATATATTAAATAAATAAAACTAAAGCATAAATAATTAAATAAAAATAAAACGTAATTATTTAAATAAAAATTAAAATAAATAACCAAATTGCATTACATAAAAAATTAAATTACCCAACTTAAAACCAAAATTCACACAACTTAAGATTAAAAAAACCACACAACCTAAGATTAAAAATAAAATCACACAACCTATGTTTAAAAATAAAATCACACAACCTAATCGGGGAATATGTTGTATTTCTCTCTGATTGGTTACACCAGACTTCATGTTCAGCTCGTTGGTTTGGATTCATAAAACTCGCGTCAAGGAAAAGGATTTTCATCTCTTCGATCTTAATTTTTCTCTCTTCGAACGCCAGTGTCCTCTCCTTTTGATCTTTCTACTCATAGAAAATATCAATTTTTTTTATCAAAAACCTGGATCGAATTCTTCTTGAGCTCATTGGTTTTGGATATGTCTTGCTTTTTAGTTTTGCCATTTTTTTGGACTTTTCTCTACCCATTTTTTTGGACTTTTCTCTACCCATTGTAGCGTGACTTTGCTGCCAAATATAGCTCATTAAATCTATTGGTCTTAGATTTAATCATGTGTCATTGACTTCTATGATTGTGGGGACTTCACATATAATAGCTGTTAGAAAAAGACAAAAAAATGTTACCGTTTTCTTTAATTATTAAAATAAATCCGTTAAGAAAAAGACAAAAAATGTTACCGTTGTTTAAAATTATTTGATAGATCCGCTTGGAAAAAGACAAAAAAATATTAACGTTTTTTAAAATTATTTAATAGATTTATTAGGAAAAAGACAAAAAATGTTACCTTTTTTTTAATTATATATATATAAGTAATTATAATTATTTTATTAATTATGTTTTTGAAAAATATATTTTCTAAATTAGAAATTAGATTTTATAAGTTATATTAGATTTAAAAGGATTTTAATAATTATATAATTTAATTAAAAGCATTCTATTAAAATCAATTAATAGATTTAATTAAAATCATATATATTTTGCTGTTGGAAAATAGGGCCCACTAGAACCCTTAAGGGCGTCGCACGCAGCGACGTGCAAGGATCGACGTGCGCCTCCTACTCCGGCGTCTGCAACGCGTCCTTCCGGCGAATCCCTTCCACGTCGGCGACATGCCTCCCCCCTAAGGGCGCGTTGCAGGCAGTCTTACAATACTAATGTTATGATCAAGTTGCCACATCTCCCAGTAACAGAGAGTACTCCGTCCACGATTAGCCATCCAAGAGATCATAAACCACTTTCTACATGTGAGAGTAGAGAACGGTTGTTCGTGCCAAGTCCATTATTATCTCTTCCAGACACAAAACATAACTTGGGATCAAATCCTGTAGGTTTATTAGTATAGGGATCCCTCCACCGATTTTTTCCAGCTCCAAGAAAAGTTAATCGTTCCATCCGGTAATTGTGGTAACCATTGTGCAAATGTGCATCTTCTGTTTAGATCAATAACATTCAAGTTTGGGAATAAGTGTCTTAGTTGGGTACCACGGGTGATTCCATAATAAAGTACTTGACAAGCCTGGTTGTGAGGATGTGTGTATCTTTGGAAATTAACCCATTTAAGACATATTAGCCGTTGGAAACTATTACAAGACAGTTGATCATTTGACTGGAAATTTTTCACAAAAAAGCACTGGTGATACATTATGGATCGTAAGATACCGGCAATCCGGCATACTATCGAACGAAGTTCTAGCTGTTAATGGTTGATGGATCCAAAACAATTAAACCAAAATTAAAATAAAAAAATAATATGTACTCATATATAACTGATTAAGGAATTAAAAACCCCATATAGGAATACTAAATAAGCTAACACAATTCGATCGTGTAGAGAATTGATTTTAACATAAAAATCGTGACCATAAACAAGAATTACTTGGATATTCTCTAAGAATCACGTATATATTCACTAACAGATCAAGCTATTTAATGGTACGAATTAAATACTTAAACATATTAGACTTAGAGTGTTCTGAGATTGAATTTGAGATTTGTGTAAAAGCAACTGTACGCCAAAGAAATAGTAATCTATCATAGTTTACATATATCAGCCGACGTTTTCTTCTTGCCTCCAAAGTAATTAAGCTCCATTACCAGTATGAAAGCAATCTAATAATGGCACAATTAAATCATTTAAGGCCACGTTATATGAAGTTTATATATAACTAAATCAGGGCCAATTTTATTCACATAATCAATATGATAGAGATCGTATCACAATACAAACAATTATGTTAGTTTAAACGACTCTTTACTCCCGCGTCACCCGAAGTTGTTTAGTCACCAATATAATTTATGAGGCCCATAAATTGATTCAATAACACCAAAACTCTCATCATATATAATACACTAGCTTAAAACCCATATATTACACGGGTTACATGATCAACATTTAAAATTTTATCATTGAATCATTGCATATATATATTAGCTTATTATGACGTGAACACTTCAAAAATAAATGTCTGACACTTTTATCACTATAAATTATTCTTTAAGATTTAAAATATATTCATTAGAATTTTTTTAATACATCTTCCTTAAATTTAGTTGATAATGATACAAATTTAAAAAATGTCATAGAGTTTACAATTGAAACGTTAGGGACGAAAACTGTTAACAATTAAAACGTTAAGGACGAAAATTTTTAAGACCTGAAATGTTAGGGATGAAAATTGATAAGACTTGAAACATTAGAGACCGTTTATGTTAATAGTGAACTGAAACTGTTAAGTATTGCAAACCTAATAAATAAAAAAGTGTAGTTTATTTTTAAAAAAATTTAATATAAATACTTAATTATATAATAACAAATTAAATTTATATTATAATTTAATATATAATAAAATAAATAAAAGAATTCAAAATTAAAATATAATTAAATCTACCTTCATTTCTATTTTTTTCTTTATTTTTTTTAAATGAGGGGGATATATGTCCTTTCACATAGACTTAACGGAGAAAGTTAACATCCATCCAACCTGAGGACCTCTCGTGTTACTCGTGATCATACTGTTCGGCCTTTTGTGTAGTTTCTTGAACTTAGGGACCCAAACCGTAATACGAGTAAACCACAGGGACCTTTCGTGTAATTCACTCTATAATAAATTAAATATTAAATAACTCCTGAAAAAAATGACACATGACATTTTTTGTAATGCTTTATTAGAGGTAGATTAACATCCCTCTCGTTCTTCAGCCGATAACTTTGGACCGTAAGTTTCCGTCCGAAATATTCTATTTTTCCAGTAATGTTGGTAGTTTCCACCGAACAGCTATAGCTATAATGGAACCACTACAGCCCTCGTGTGTCAAAGATAATAATAATAGAGCTTGTACTTTATAATCTATCTATTACCTAATATGATAACACAATGGACCAAATAATAAATATGACATAATGTAACATTAATGTGAATAGTAGCATGGTAAATTTAACATTTTTAGTTGACAACACGTTCGAAAAATCTTTAAGGCTAGACATGTCACATTTAATATGTTACATGGCTTCAACTTGAAGTCTTTCTTGTTTTAATTGATTTTTCTTACTTCGGGTTTGGGCGCTAGACATTATTTACTTTTTCCAACTTTGAAAATCAACTTCCTTCTAATAAATTGATCTTAACATTTCGAGGATCAATTAAGCATGCACATTTGAAGAGGAAATGTTTATGACACTGTTTGGAATATTTAAAGTATTGGTTGCATGCATAGGGTAAATACATACGTTAAGTACACTTAAGATTCTATAAAGATTGTTATTTATGTAGGATATATTTGCTGCTGGTACTGATACTACATTTGCAAGTCTAGAATGGGCAATTAGTGAGCTAATAAGAAACCCAAGAGTAATGAAAAAGCTACAACAGGAAGTGACAGAAATAGCACAAGGAAAACCCATGATTATTGAGAAAGATTTGGAGAAAATGCAGTATCTTAAGGCCACCATCAAAGAGACATTGCGATTGCATACTCCAATCCCGCTACTAATTCCTCGAGAATCAACACAAGATGTCAAGCTAATCGGTTATGATATTCCAGCAGGCACACAAGCAATTATAAATGCATCAGCTATAGGACGCGATCCTACCCTATGGGAAGAACCTAACGAATTTAGGCCCGAAAGGTTCTTGAACAACTCCATCGATTATAAAGGGCTTCACTTTGAACTGCTTCCATTTGGTGCTGGACGAAGAGGGTGCCCTGGTATACAATTCGCTATAGTTGTCAACGAGCTTGCGCTAGCAAATGTCGTATACAAGCTCAATTTGGCGTTGCCAAATGGAGTAAAAAATGAGGATTTGGATATGAGTGAGACTAGTGGTATTACGGTCCATAAGAAGTCTCCTTTACTTGTGATGGCAAGTCCCCGTTTCTAGGTAATATAATAGTTTGCTCATGATATGTATGTTACAATGCTAATTAATAAAAACATAATATTCACAGCGGATGAAAAACATAAGATATCCAACTTTTTGCTGAAGCCCACAAGGAGTCAATTCTTATATATTTATATATTTTTTTTTTCTAAAGTATGATTATAATTTGTACCTAAATTAAGGAGCCTTGATATGCCGGTTGTAGGCAAGGTTTTAGATACCCAGATCGGGCAGACTAGTCAGGCCACTGTTCAGGAAAGGTGATGGTTCATCCAGTTTTGTATGTTAAGATGGACTGAAAACTAACCGGCCGGTTAAAAACTTATACGGGTTGGAACAATGACTTGGTTCGGCTGTCAGTCGGGGTTTAAAGAACATTTTCAAAGGTTTTTTAAGAAATGATAAAGTTCTATATAAGTTTTGGATATGTGTTATGTGTATTACTTATTACGTAATCTGGTTCGTCAAATGAACCTGTAAGACGTCTAGTTTGCTTCCCATTCCAGTTTTTAAAACATTGGTATCAGTAGGTGAACAAAATCAACAGCAATGACAACCACTTTGACAACATATAATGGCTCTATAGAAAAAGTTTCAACTAAATAGGGAGCGTATTCTTAAAAATTCAAGAGAGACTAAAAAAGCTCATAACCGTCTCAAGCAAACTCTTACTAAACTCATTTTAGCGGCGTTGGAAGCATCTCGTCGAACTGTATGGTCTTAGCTTTTTGGGTTTAGCTTTAAAGTTTAACTTTTGAGTTTTTGATTTTGGTTTAGCTTTTAGGGTTTAGTTTTTAAGTTTTAGCTTTATGTTCTGTAAGATCTAATAAAGCTGATGCTGGCAAAACTCATCTTGCGCAGGTGTCTTCTACTCCAAATAGTCCAAGGTTCTTCTGATGATTGTCTTCTAACAGAAGAAGATAAAGCCTCAAGTTCTTCTGATTTTGTAGTACCAGAAGACTCATTGGATAAAGATTCTGTCTTTTGTACTTTGAACAGTAAATGACTAATTGTCAGACAGAACAGTACACACGTTCTGTATGTGCTTTTGAACATCATTTAATGCTTGCTTAACTTTGTTTTATTTTCATTAAATGCTTTGTAACAACTAGTCACCTCGGACACTTTCTCTTTTGGGTGTGATGATTATGTGTGATGGTTAATATTGTTAGTTTATTTCTAGATAGGTAATCTAGTTATAACCGGTGTGTATTACCTACGAGTATACGACCGTAGCACTAGTATATATACACTCAACTCTTATATTGTTTGTACACTTGCATGCTTAACACCTTGAGTGAAAATATACTAGAAGCTTGTTTGAATTTCGTTGTTCTTACTTGTGTTCTTAATCGTGTATTACTGCAACTGTTTGATACCGAGTGAGATAACTCTTAAGAGTGAATTCCGTCATTCTTGAGAGCACAAAGAGAGAAAAACCTTGTGAGAGTTGTGTTAGAATACCCAACCCGATCCTACAGATAATGACCCAAAATTCTTCATGTCTCTTTCAGCCAAAGCAACACCACTGTATTGTATTCCTCGTGTACTTTTAATATACTTTTCTTTTCAGTGTTACTTTAAACCCATCCTTATGGTCATGTTTTGCAATAAAAAATGATTATTCCAGTCTAATGTCTCTTTCCTTGAGTAAATAAAATGGGTTAGGTAATGAAACAAGAAAAATGATTGCATTTATATAATAACACAACAACTAATACACTTATTAATTTATTATAATACCTTCAATGTATATTGTTCTAAATAGCACTGCGATCTTTTAATTGTTAACATATTCATAATGACACATGAAAAAATGTACACTTTATATACCTTCGATGCATATTTTTCTAAATAGCTCTGCGATCGTTTAATTGTAAACATATTCATAATGCTACATGACAAAAATGTATCGTGCATAGAGAATGAAATTGATTAGTAGTGGCATTGTATGCATGTAACTTCTTATATAAATATATATGTTTTCTCCAAAATCAATATATTATGTCTAATACTAATTATATTAACATCATTTTGTTAATATCTATTTTATATAGACTGATAATTGAAATACTTTTTCGAGTTTATAAATTGTTTTTCATCATCCCCCGGTGCTCAAACAATTCAAGTTCTTGGATCCACATAGACAAGTTACTCTACATTCAAGCCTGTTAACATTAAATGTGAGTAAGATTGATCAACTTTTAGAACCACATATATTTGAGGTTTTTTTCAAAAAGAGTCTAAATGGAAAACTTTATTTACCAAAATAGGTTATTTGTTATTTACAAATTGGGTATTTTAGTAAAATCTTAATTTCTCTATCCTAATCTAATTGGATAAAGTCGGTTCTATTTAATATAATATTAAACAAAAAATGTTAAAAGAAAAAAGTTAATAAAACAAAAGGTTTATTAACCTTTTTAAAAAGTTGTTTAAAAAAGTAACCCATCAACACTTGTTTGGGAAAAAACTGCATATATTTTCACATGTTTTTGATATAAATACTATCAGGAAATTAGGAGTGCTACCCTAATACTAACACTACCATAACAAGTAGCCCATCAAATCTTGTCATGTAGTACCCTAATGGGATAATTGATCGATGGCGGCACTACCATAATACCATATTACAATTATTTTTATTTTAAATAAACAATTAAACATTTCATTAAAATAAAAAGGTTACACTAAAATAAATAAGAAATACAATGATATTTTTATATAAAAAAACTTAAAATGGATATCCCAACTGTACATTTTTGCAATTTCATGTTTTTCTTCAAGGACAAGCTTCAACCTAGTTTCGGTGTATTGGTAGTGTGGAGCAAAAAAACGTCTTCATATCCTCTTTCCTTTGCGCTTTTTTTAGCACTGTTTGTTGTTCCACCATCAAAGCAACAACTTCTTCGTCTTTTCGCATCCGAGACTCCACACGGCTTTTAAGAGACCTTATTTCATTGACGCGTAAGTTTCACTGCTTTTGGTAATATAATTTTTCTTTGAAAAATCGGTCAATTGCTTTCTTTTTCGACTTGGTCTAGTAGGTGTCACGTTTCATTTAGATCCGGAAGGCGATTTTAATTTTGAGCTCGTCATTGATAGATGACACGAAATCTCCTGAACCCTTTGACTTTCTGCCAGTATGATCCGCTGGTTTCGTTTTGCATCTCCGACCTTTAAGGAATCTCCGCGAACATCTCTTGCATCTGTCAATAAACCTTTCGGTCTCTTTCTACATGTTTGTAGTCTAATTGATTAATTAATTTTGTTTCCTCTGCTTTGTTTTTGTTTTTGCATGCCATTAGTGACATCCAATTTGTAAAAATTAGGTTTTCTGTTCTTATTTAGGGTTGTTTTTATCGAAGTGTGTATAGTTTTTGTTCTGGGTGTTTGTTTCTCGACCACCTACTTTCATTGCTTTCCTATTTTGTCAAATTATGTTGACCTAATTAGCTAATCGTTTTGCAGGTAAAGTGGTTTGAGAACTAGTGTTACTCAAGTGAGAGGTAAGATATTAGGGCTCAAATCAGTTCTTCATGGCTTCTATATTCACGCTGTTGGTATTGAAAAACAAACTAGACTATAGGGTGGTATAACAGTAAATGCGAAAAATCATATATATCTGTCAAATCCATTCAAATCCTTTGCGACATATTAAAAACGCAAAAAATGGATTAATAGGTAAGTATTTTATGTATACATTGGCATGCTACATTTTTTTATGTCTCTAGTGGTCTAAGGAAATTTTGGAAACCCAATTTATGACATGACGGATTTGAGGTTTGAACAAAAAGAACTTTTTTTTAGTGAAGAGGCTCATATGAATAATATGATTATGTAAGATCAATTAAGACTGGTGCTGACCAAAACTATGTTAAAGCACTTTGTTTTGTTCTAGAAGTTCAAGTTCTGCCGAAGACACAGTTTGTCGGCACATAAACCATCTACTGATGATCTATTCCTACTTCTACCAAAGGAAATTTTATCAGTAGACTGTAGACTAAAAGATCTACCAAAGGTTCAGATTACTACCGAAGAACAAGCTCTACTGATAGAAAGAATTACAAGTATGTGATGATAAGCAGACAAAGAGATCTTCCGACAAACTGCAATTACCAAAGGAGGATCTTCTACTGGCAAGTACAACTGAACAGTGAACTGACTGATCTCTTGACAAACAGTACACACGTGCAACTGTTCTGTCTGCACTTTTAACAAACATTAAATGCATCCTTAACACGCTGATTTCAACAGAAGATCTTATCTTACTTTCATTTAATGTTTGTGTTAGTTGCATTTTTATGCACCTTTTATAGTGTTTTAACACTCAACTTTTAGTACATATCATGCATTTTTCATGTTCAAATCATAGTATTTTGCACAACACTAGTTTTGGTGGAGCGAAATTTAATTTGGATCGTTTTTAATGTTTTTACAGATGAGGAGCTGTTGCTAAAGACAACAGGAGCTGTTTGCTAAGGACAACAATAGGCGTTGGAAGCATCGAAAGTATTTATGAGGATAAAAGAAGTTTAATCCATTGGACTACTAAGTTATTTGGGCTGAGTTTTATCAAAGTAAATGAAGTGAGTTAGAGTTTAAAGCTGATTAAAAGAATTAGCATATGAGATGGAGAATGAGAAAGGCCATGTGGATCGCAACTTTTAATATTATCTTTTGTTGACTAATTTAAAATGGGCTTCATTCAATCAAAATAGAGAATGAAAAGAATCCCGTGAGGCGTGAGCTATATAAGCTTAAGTGAAATATGGGCTTAAGCTAAAGATTGGGTGGGCAAAAATTCGGGATGTAATAAACAAATAAAATCATAGAAAATTGGTGGCAAAAAGGGATCGGGATCTTTGACGGCTGGCAATTGACTTCGACGACAGAGGAAGAAAAGCAACTTGGGGGGATTCTTTTATTAGTTGGATTGAGGATAATTTGTCTTGTTCGTAAGTTTATGTTTATGTTTTGTTTCTTAAACGTTTGATAGATTTCGTCATGTCTGGTTAAATAATTTTATACTGGCACTAGGGTTTATTTTATTTTTTTATTTTTTATTTGAATATTTATGTGATCTAATTTTGATTGGTTTGTTTGTTTGATTTTTATTTTAAACCCGGAATCTATTCCGGATTAAATACTGGATTGTTAATAAACTTGATCACCTTATTAACTTTTTTAATAAAGTTCAATAATTTTTAATAACCTAATCAGTTTTTAATCTTTGATAAAAGGAACAAATAACGGGTTGCGTTTGTCTATGAATTCAACCTCGTTATAGAATCACACAATCTAATTAAATAATAAATATACCGAACGGCGTGTGTGTTTAGTTATATTTGATAGTTTCATCATTGCAACTCGCACGTTGAGATCCGAACGGTGTGAGCTTGGAGTAGCGGGTTGGCTCTAACCAACGAACTTCGCTTGGTTAGACATTAGATGGAGTGGATGTCCGAACGGCGTGACGTATAATATTGATACAAACTGTTGATAGGATCATTGCACCATACTCGTTAGTGATCATAAGCCGAGTCAAACCAAGAAAATTACCCGTGTGTTGAAATTACTTTTTAAACATTTGAAATCTCCTTTGCAATCTAATTAACTTTTCTTAATTTGGTTTTCACAATTAAAACACCTAAACCCCATTCAAAACATTAACCTGTGCTTAAAATATTTTTGGTATAAATCAGTTAACCCTTAACCCTAAGGACATGAACTTTACTTCCATTATTACTATTATATTTTAGTAAAGTAGGTTCAATTCTACTACTTTTTATTTGTTGGATTCGACACCCAACAGTTTGTAACCACTATTTAAGTCATGTTCTTAGGTCTTTTGTAATGTAATTATTATAATATGGTTTGTTTGTATGTTTATACATCGGAAAATTTCCTTTGATAGTACCCGGAGTGTAATACCTACAAGTATACAGCCAGTGACGGATCTAAACATCCGGACAGGGGGTATCTACTTTCCAAAAAAAAAAAATTGTCCCGTATATTCAAGTTAAAAAAAAATCACAATTAATAAAAAAACTAATAAATTAGGTTAAAAAAGTACCTAATACCTTGAACCGTCCCGATTTTTACGCGAGGCGACCATATATAAAAACATTTAAAAATTATATATACCACATATAATGCAGATAACACGTTAAGATATATACCCACATAAATAAATAATTTTTTTCAACTACTTTTAAAAAAATATAATGTTGGAAATAAATCATAAATTTTAAATGGTGCGTTTTTTTAACTTTATTTATTTCATTTTTTAACCGTGAAGCTTTTTGTAATATAAAGAAAAAATCCATAACTTTAAAGCCCAAAATATTGTTAGAAATATGTGTGAGAATGAGATGTCTTATATGTGCCTATGTGGGTTTTACCTTGTCCCACATTGGTGGAGTGAACACAAAATGGTTAGTTTATAGGATAAACCTTATAATGTGTTTAAAGGTCTTGTGATGAGCTTTACCAAGGGTTCTACCCTCGCGCAAGGGGGGGGGGGTGCAAAAACGGATTTCGGATCCAAATTTGTTTAAACCAACGCGTCGCTCTGTGACGCCCGTCTCCCGGGACATGTCACGTCATCGGATTTACTCATAAGCACAATAGTTACACAGAGATAACTCAA